>JAVJGG010000007.1:2078560-2114359 GCA_035590195.1 Aviceda cuculoides | reverse complement strand
CCCCAACTCTCTCAGCCTGTCTTCATAGGAGGGGTGCTCCATTCCTCTGATCATCTTTGTTGCCCTCCTCTGGACTCAGTCCAACAGGCCCATGTCCTTCTTGTGTTGGGGGCTCCAGAGCTGAACGCAGTACTCCAGGTGGGGTCTCATGAGAGCAGAGGGGCAGAATCACCTCCCTTGACCTGCTGGTCATGCTTCTTTTGATGCAGCCCAGGATATGGTTGGCTTTCTGGGCTGCGAGTGCACATTGCAGGGTCATGCTGAGCTTCTTGTCAACCAACACCCCCAAGTCCTTCTCCTCAGGCCTGCTCTCACTCCATTCTCCATACAGCCTGTATTTGGGCTTGGGACTGCCCCGACCCATGTGCAGGACTTTGCACTTGGCCTTGTTGAACTTCATGAGGTTTGCATGGGCCCACCTCTTGAGCCTGTCAAGGTCCCTCTGGATGGCATCCCTTCCCTCCAGCGTGTCGACTGCACCACACAGCTCGGTGTTGTCGGCAAACTTGCTGAGGGTGCGCTCGATCCCACCATCCATGTCGCCGACAAAGATGTTAAACAGCGCCGGTCCGAATACTGACCCCTGAGGAACATCACTTGCCACTGCTCTGCATTTGGACATCGAACAATTGACTGCAACTGTTTTGAGTGCAACCATCCAGCCATTTCAAAAAATTTAGGCTGTTTTACAGTGAAAAAGAAAAGATGAAAACTTTTCTTCACATAAAGATGATTTAAAAAAGGGAAAAAAAGATGATGACAAATATATTACGGACAAAATTATGTGCTGATAGAAGCAGAATGACTGATATATTTACACCATGGACTCAAGGGGGTTTCTGGTATGGGCAAAGTTAAATAACTGAGGTTAAAACACAGATGGCCGTATTTCAAATTAGCCTGATGGCACTGTATATATAATACATGGTACACAGCAGACATCAATCATTACAGCGGAGGCTCATTTTGTGAGCTGAAGTTAACACTGCTTTTTAACAAACTTGAGTCTCAATGTGGCCAAAACCAGACTTCATCTACGTAGCCTTCAAGCTGTACTGGGTGCAGGTGGCAAGGGTTTGGTAGCAGCAGGTGCTGCTGGGATGGGCTCTCTGAGAAAGGACATGGGGTTGCCCTGTGCTGGTCACAGCCACTTACAGCTGGCTCCAACGGTCCCACCACTGACCAAAGCTGAGCACATCAGCGACACTGATGGTGCCTGTGGTAACATATTTAAGAAAGGGTAAAAAATATTGCATAGCGGCTGTGAGAGAGGAGTGAGAAAATGCAAAAGGAACAGCCCTGCAGACACCCAGGGCAGAGAAGGAGCAGAGGGAGGAGGTATTCCAGGTGCTGGAGCAGAGATGCCCAGCGGCCCATGGAGGAGACCATAGTGGCACAGGTTGTCTCCGTGCAGCCCATGGAGGACCATGCCAGAGCAGATATCCACACTGCAGCCCATGGAGAACCCCACACCACAGCAAGTGGATGTGCCCTGAAGGACGCTGCAGCCTGTGGAGGGCCCACGCAGAAGCAGGTTTTCTGGCAGCCGTGGCCCATGGGGGACCCACGCTGGAGCAGTTCTTGAAGAACTGCAGCCTGTGGGAAGGACCCACATTGGAGTTCATGGAGGACTGTAACCTGTGGGGAGAGAACTCAAGCTGAAGCAGTAAACAAGTTACTAAGGGGATGATTAACAGGTCTTGGTCAATCTTTTGGATGTCCAGGAAACCCTGAAACAAACAAAGAACACCAACCCATGGCTTACATGTAAAGTAAGCTGAGGGTACTGCTAGACCAATTTAAGAATTCTTCTTAAAAAGAAGGATGCCCAGTTCTTTCAGCCTCCTTTTAACTTTAGGATTAACAAACATCTCAAGAGTTCACTATCTACTACAACTCCATGATTAAACAAATGTGAGACTCATTCCTCAAACAAATGGCAATAGAAAGAAAAAAATGTACACATCTGTTAGCACTGTGTAGGTTTTCCTCAGGTCTACATATTTGCATCTGTTTATTCCCCAAAGGACTCTTGGTTCACCATTTTGACAAACAGCGCAGGACATATTAATTCCTGTATGGGTTAATATCATTATTCAAAGCAATACAGACTTTTTTAGATTGGACAAAAGAAGACCAGCTTCCTATGCTCAATGGCTCCTTTCTCTATTTTCAGGAGTGTGGAGAACAGTGTTTCTTTCTACCAGAAATAAAGAATAAAGTTACTGGCTTTGTATAAAATGGCATTTTTCTGAAATTTCAAGGTAACAGTACTGTCTCGTGATTCTAATTAAACCCACTGCTACTTTGCTATAAACAATATGCTCATCACAACGCATACGTAATAAATCTTAGGCACACCCTGTATTGTTGTCTTCCAGATTGTCAGGTGTGCCTGACTTTTCCACGTGTCAGCAATGGTCTGTGGAAAGCAAAAGAGACACCTCATTTTCAGGGGCACCTTATCCAGAAACAAGGTGTATCAAATAAAAATGTGAAAAGACACTAAGGAGAAGGAATGCAGGGAATAAGCCTCAGGGTCCTTCTCCCATTTCTAACAAAGTTAAGTCTGTGAAAACAATAAAGACACTGCAGGCAACTGAGGAAGGTGCCGGGGGAGAGACCTGGTGACATGAACTTTGCTGTCAGTTTGCTGCTTTCATGGAGCCAACTACCCATGTCTTCCAAGGTCTGGATTTTGCTATTATGACCAAATGCTTGCAACTTTAATTACTATGGGTGTAACTTTTAGTAACTACTGACAAGGAGAGCTTCATAGAAACTTGTTTGAAATAACTGTATAAATTATAATTTACCTGAGGTTTTAATAAGGGAAGTTTCAGTCGATCTGTGGAGGTGGACCATTACATCTGTGTGTCAATTAAATACCAATGCCATTTTATTTCTACTTCCAAAGACTTTGTCCAGACTTAACATGGATGTCTTTGCCCTATGCTCTGTAGAGCCTAGGGCATCCCTCCCACACACCCAAGCTGTCCTAAGTCTCTCAGCCACAGCTACATAAATTGCCATTTCCAAAGGAATAAGGTTGGGGATATGAAAACAATTCCCCGATGATGCACTAAAAGGAGACAGTTAAAAACAGGTTGCTCATCGACACAGTCCTCTTCAATGAGCAAGACATCTATACATCCATAGAAGCAAGGGAAATCAGAAGAGGAAAGAATTAACTCCAGGCTAGCTCTCTCATTTTGAGGGCATGGAAGTATTTTGTACTCCTTTTCTTTAGTTGATAAATGTGAGAGGGTTGATTTGGTTTTATTTTATAAAACAGTTCTTGTCCACTGAGACAGCTTGTATTTCTTACTGCTGACCTAGGCCCTAACTCTGCAACTTGCTTCTTGTGATCAGCCCTCAAAGATCAAACTTAGCTGACCTAATCACAGAATTTCTGCTGCCACAAGTCATCTCCCAAATTGTTTCAAAGGACTAATACATGCAGCAATGAAAAATACGCGAGTCATGTATGGCCTAGTAAGTTCTAAAATTATGGAAACACTTTTATCACCCAAAGCAGTAGGATCTGTGGAGTCTGGAACAAAGCAGCAGAGAAATAAATTTGTTATCCATAAAGAGGGAAGCTGAATCTTAAAACATTTCAGACTAATAAAATATCAAGACACAGCTGCTTTCATTATAAAAAGGACATTATTAGACTATGGGAATCACAACAGAGGATAAATCCTCTTTTGTCCAAGTTTTGGGCCTGTAAGCAGTTCCATATATGTACATATATACCATATATATCTACAAGTCTCAGCTACACGGTCTTTAAATTACCACTGAAACATATTAGTTTACTCTGAACAAAAATGTAACTACCTTTGTGGGACAGGAGTAGAAAAAGCATCGTGGAAAACAAAGGTTTCTGATACTTACTATTTATGAAAGATAATAGCATAGAACACATACATTCATACTTCATGGTCTACTGTTTCTAATTCTGGTTAAGTGTTGCAACGTAACTGAGTACGATTTATCAACGCATTTCCAAAGCACCCAAAGAGTTTTGCTTAATTTATGTTATAGCTTGCCAGATGCATGAAAATTTTCCATTAATAATGTGGTACCAATTCAAAATTTTGCATCTTGGTGCAAGACTGACAATAGATTTAACTATTACATTAAAATTAGAAACCATTCAACACCATCAACCAAGTAAAGCACTTAATCATATAGTCCTTCTAAACATAAGAACAGTCCCATTGCACTACAGGGGAAAGTTATAAAACATATGATTAAATGCAACTAAATTAGGTACAAATCACAAAGAAAAATGTAATTTCGAAAAATCTCTAAAGCACACTGGAAACAAACAGGCTTGTGAGACATGGAAGGCTGAATCTTTTTTGCCAGAGTTTCTCTTTCATGTATGAAAGAAGTAATGATAAAGAAAAACCACAGCTGATGCATTTTCAAAGGTATAGATGACCTCTTACATCCCAATGAGGTCATGCTTTTAAAAATCACCTCCAAAAGGATTACATAGAGGTTTAGCATAAGTCTTAATATAAAGTTAATTTTTGCTGTATTATGAATTAAACATTGAACCTTCATGACAGTCTGATAAACAGCCATGTACAAATGACAAATTCAATCTAATTTCAGAGAAAACACCAATAGCCCCGAAAGACTCTCCACATAGTACATCCACAAAAGACTGACAATAGCCCTGATACAAAGTAAAATCTTTTTTCTCCCCTACCCTCAGAAAAGCAGTACAAAACAAAAACAAACAAACAAACAAAAGGCAGCAATTCACCTCATCAGGTGGGCTTTGGATGAAAGGTTAAGTATGGGAAAAAAGAGTTCACCACCTAGAGAAAAACAGCTCTAGTCATGAAATCAGAAGAAGAAAATAACTGTAGAACTTGAAGAAAAAGCAACAATGTTCATTTCTATAAAAGGGGACCAAAGATAGATGCAGACGCTTAGGAAAAAGGATACTGTTCTGTGTGTCCCTTGTGCTACGTGCAGAAAAGAGAAATCAACGTCGGAAGATTTCCAAGGCTCGTTGTACGCCCTTGAATTACCAGAGGTTCCTGCCATTGCCACTGTGAAGAACCGCAGCCCCAAAGTGGAAGACTCCACTGCAGTGACTGCAGGGCTGTGGGAAAAAACTAGAGAGGAAAGAGATCCCATGTTAAACCCAGGACTAAAGGCATTTCAACTGTGAGGGCCCATTTCTACGGAGAGCACCAAGACAGACATCTTGTAGCCAGGCAGTATGTTGGACAGACACAGAAAGGGCTGACTCACACAGACACAGGAGGTTTGAAGGACAAGTCCTGCCTTTTCACACCTGAACACACCAGTTTCATAAATAGCCATCAGGGATAGTACTCACAAAGTTATGAAAACTCAACCATCACATTAAAGACATGCTCTCTAGAGCTCAGAAATTTTAACTTACATTTTTTAAGAGAAATGTTACCCATGTTCCTTTGTCCATGAAGACAATAAAAACAGAAAATGCAAAATAATGGGTCTGCCTGCTTACTACTCTGATGGGAAATACTGCTTTGACCTGCTTTATTCCTCTATAACCCCATATTATGCTTCTCCTAAAATAACTGCATGCAGAAAAGCCTCCCACTTTAAACAAGTAACGTGCTTTACTTTATAAAATCTGGAACCAGGCTTTGCCTACTCACAAGATGCAGACTACAGCCACTGCCCTCAAGTCACCCATAGTACATAGAGCAGAACAGCACCCCGTGAGACCTTCATTGGAATGGCCTCCATCTTCACTCCAGAGATGGTGAACATTGTGGCCCTGCTTCAGCAAGCAACATCTAAATGTCTGAATAAACCCCAACTTAACCCCAGATCTTTCCTGGATCACAACTAGAGTGGCTCAGCATCTGGCAGGATTGAACCCTAAGGACATATGCGAAAGGAAAGTAGCAATTTCAATTTAAATGCTAATACTTATTCTGCCTAGTGAAAATTGAATTATAACAAGTGATCTCTCATCACACAGAAACAGCCTTGATTGTTATTTAATGATCACAACAAATAGAAAGCATGAAATGAAACTAATAAATCTTCTCTTGAGCCTGAAATTTTCAACAAACAAAAGTACTCAAAGTTTTCAAAAACAGTTCAGCCTAATTTTCCTCATCTTAAACTAAATTTTCGATGTTCTTCAGTCACAGATCCGCATACTGGCACCACACAATTAAATTTAAGAACTGCAATGCCCAGCTACTTGAAGAAATTTTTTAGTGCTACCTAAACAATCTAAAATACATCATATTCTATGAAATTCAAGTTCGTGCATCAGCATTATTCACCACAGGATCTGTTTGCTTTCCAGTGATAAATTAAGAAATACGACAAACACTACGGGAGCAGGTTTTTTTCCTTTCTTACTCCAGCCTCCTTGGAGAATATAAATACAGTTTGGTTTGTTTGGGTTTTAGCATATCTAAGCTATGTTCCAAGTGAAGATAAGTTGAGGATGATTTTTGTTTGACAATTAAATAATTTTAACAATTAAATAATTAAGTTAATAATTGCTTAAAAAATAGTCATTGAGACTGCTTCCCCCGCCTCGGAAAAGGGAAAGATGAAGCAAACACAAGCTCATAAGACTCCAAATCCTGGGACTTCTGAGTCTTCACAGTCAACACTTACATTATTTGTGATAGCTTGAATGAATTAGTCACCACTGAAATGGCTACCCAGTTTAGTAGAAACTTACTGGTTTATTCAGAAACTTGTAACAGTAAAACATCCATTCACTGAGAAGCATCCATCTTAGAAGCCTTTTCATGCACCAATGGAAAATACTTTTGATAGTAACTTTAACTATGTAAAAATGATACTGTCATTACCTCACACATGAGAATTGCCTCATTTTTGTTGATAATATAAACATATGTGTGCATATGCATGAGAATTAAAATGCTCCCCACAAACTACACCCCCAGTATAAAACAACACAAAATTTCTCCAGAATGAAAAAAATGTGTAAAATACAACAGAAGCAATGCTGTTCTGTTGCAATCTCATATGCAGTATACTCTTTAAGTAGAGATATATGCACCAATCCTCCACATTCAGACTCCAGACGGTGCTATAGTCAACTGTAGAGGGACATCTGGAGTATTTCTAGAAAGAAAACTGAGTCTCTTACAGGTTCAACATATTCTTTGCAACCTGTCCAATAAGGAAGAGGTCACGGGTATTTGCTTTAGATTACCTTCCTCCCCTTCCCTTCTCTTCTAAATTTACTGCCCCTTCGACAGAACAAGTCAGGTGGATGGCCTCAGCGTTTGGATACCAGGCTCATGTCAAGGCACTGAAGATGTACCACATCAAACCTGTGGCACTTGGCCTGTCAATACAGGCCAGTTGAAGCGATGGTATAAGTTATGTGATACTAAGTATAAGCTTCTTACATCTCCTCATTCATCTCTGGAAAGATTTGTACAGCACAACAAAGAACTAACCCATGGCCACATGAAATGTACACTGCATCTGAGCCTGTTGAATCAGATCACCTCATCAAGTAAGTCAGGTCAATTCCATTTCCATTACATATTTCTACAATTATAGAAGTCCCCTATGCCCTGAAATTCATTTCAAAAGACTTCAAGGTAGGTGGTCTAAGCTCAGAAGCACATGAAAGCAAAACAAGCTGCATCCAAGAAATATTACTCTTTTCAATATACTAATTGTAGACAGAGCTGGTAGCAATTCTGATAGCTGCTAGGCAACTAAAGGTTATTTAACTATGATTTAAAGACTAGTTTCCATTGTAATTCTGCCAACTTTGAATCCTTCAGGCTGAAATTCTTCTTGCCTATCTCAGTCTAATTTTTAAAACTACACTAAAAAGAGTTGCACCACATCTATAAGACGAAGAGTGTTCTTGCTGTCCACAAAACTCATACATAATGCTTTGTGTATTTGAATAGAATACAGGACCTCTTCTAACCTCTTTGAGAAGAAACTTTTAACATCTAGGTATTTCAGAGCAGGCACTTGAAATGTGACAGAACACTTGGGTCATCCAAAGTTAGAAGAAATGCCTAGTATGGCCAATCTGAAAAATCCAAGCTCATCTGTCTAAACTGTAGGTTGCTGAAGACTGCAGCTTGGATTAGACAGATAGGTGAAAAGTGAGAAGACACCTAGGCAAATGAGGGACAGGAGTAAAGGAGAATGCTGGGCAAAGTCTGAAAACGTTGATGCTAGAGGGGTCTGTCTATACTAAAACACATTCCCCTCCAATATCTGGTTGACTTCCCCAGCACACTAAACTCACCTTGCATGTATGTGCATTCTGCTTTGATCATCCCACACTTTAGCTCTCACAGGATCCTTGACTCGCCCTCTGCATTCAGTATATGAATAAGGATGGCACAAACAAACAAATTTTTGTTATCTGCAGAACACCTGCTTTATTTACTGCATAAATGGGAAAGCACGTAGGAACTGCTGGAAGCAGCAAATGCTGCAGAGTCCAGTGCACATCCCCGTTCAGTTTGTGATTGAGCATCCTAGAGTGAAATGGGGTATCTGAGACAAACACGTGTTTTGCTTCAAACCCTGCTATGAGAACGGCAGCATCAGCAAAAGGGCAAGACAAAACCTGAGGCATGGAAGTTTCAAAGAGCTGCAAATAAACCCACAGATGCCTTTCACAACCTTAAGTATATAATATAATATATATAATTTTCAAACATATCGTTAAAAATGGATTTCCTACTACATGAGAGCAATCACAATCTCAAATCCTAGGTTAATGAAGCCACAGGGACTTGAGAACTATCACACTGGTATTTGAAGAAATAAAAGTTACACAAGCAATAGGTGAAGACATTTTTAAATAAATTTGTACAAAAATTCTTTTAGGCATTTAATGCCTCATAATAAAACAATGGAAGAGAAAGCAATTTTATTTCTCCTTTCCAGACATTGCCCTAAAAACACTTGATCATTTACATTAACAAAATGTAACTCAGGAACCCAAGTCCCTTTACATTTCAGGAATATTAACTACTTTTTTAAAGTCTCATCTTTGAACTTAAATCACATCTAGCGCATATGTAGTAAAATTAAAGGGGAAAAACATTTCTGACCCAGCTGGGTGCCCTGCGCCGTGGAGAACTCAGGATGTGCCCCGTGCCCATTACTCGGTAAGGCAGGAGCACTTCTCAGCTGGCAGGAACAAACCAGCTCTCACAAGAACAAAACCAGTGCAGCCACTGTGTACAGAAAGAGTGCCCAACACCGCCACAGCGCTCAGTAGCAATGTGACCGAACCAAGAGCTTTTGTAAGGACTTACTTTCAGCTCTTTTTCACTTTGAAAGAACTGGAAGAAACACGAGCCACTTCAAACTTATGTGCTTTATAGCAGGATGCAATGAAACTTTACTCAGTTGCTAATAGAGATGAACTAGAATAGCAAAAAACAAACCACTGTTCTTCAGCATGTTAGAATGACACTCCAGAACATGGGGAAAAACTGTCAGAATCAAGAAAAAAAATCCTGTTTCAAAGGAAATATTTAGCTGCCTTAACCACAGATGCAACCTTTTTTTTCCTGTCTTGCACCACTCACTCTTGCTCTCAACTTCTGCAGCAAACGAAGCAGAAGCCATACAGACAACACCATACTTCACTGTGCAGTCTTGATTCCTCCCCAGCGCACAGCCATCTGTCCCGTTGAATGAGGCAGTGGGGAACAGTAAGCAGTCTCATAAACAGAGTCTGTGTTCTAATATATGCATAAAAAGGTAAGATTAAGATTGTCTGCCTCTCCCACTTCCTAGTCAGCACATTTTCCTTACGCAATATTAACACTCTTTCAGATTCATCTGTTCAGCCTGGAAAAAATTGTCTTAAATATTTTGTCCACACATTCACAGACTCTACAGATTTCACAGTTGAGTGGCTCATCGCTTTCAAAATTTAAACGTGGCTTTATTTGCAGAAGAAAACAGTCCAAGTATGAAAGACTGCTCTTGAAGTTACAGTACAAGAGAAAAGCAATGGGAGCTTTTGTTTGTAGGAATTATCTAGCTAGCTAAAAATTTTTGTCAAGGAAGTTCCATGCTTGCTTACAGACTAGATTACATATCAGAATCAAAGACAGTATGCAAAAACTACATTAAAACAGTTACAACTGCAGCATGGCTATCCTACTTACAAACAGAACAAAACAAATGAGTTGCATAACATTCTCCACCCACTCATTTCTTACCACTGCACCGTGGATTACTATTGCCTGCAGTGTACAGAGTGAAAAGGCCATTTTGGTACAACAATCCAGAAAAGTTATCCATGGACAATGGGAAAGTGTAGTACAGATCAGTACAGTATACAAATACTACTTGTATTTGGTGTCAGGACTGGCAGAAATTGCTATTAATAACCAGAATGGTACAACATAGACTATGCTAAAACCACCAACAAACAAATCCTAACCTTAACAACAAACAAAATTATCTAATCAACATTCAGAGAAGAAGAAAAAATTTCAGTAAAGTATAAGATTGGTCAGTGCTCAAGGCAAAGAAACAAAAAGATGAGTGCTCTGATGCACTATGGAAATAGAAATGCTTCTTGCACATTTCAGCAGTTATTTTTCCTAGGGCAGCACGGAAAATACATTTTGGGTTCTTTACTTAGAAGGTTTAGAGATCTTATTTGTTATTCTGTCCATTTGGATAACAAGAAATCTTAGGAAGTAAAGCTTCTTTTGAGTTTGATGTTAAATTTCAGTGTGTAGTATAGGCTAAATAAATTTGTGTACATCACATTTCTGAAAGCTTTCAAAGCATCCAAAACTCTATACAATAGCAGAGCTGAGAATCAGAGAGCTGAAAGACTGCACTGAGGTGCTTTGTGAAAGCTTTGAAAAGATAATTTTTTCCTTTGACAAGTTAAGAGTTTGATTCCATTCAAAGAGCTCTTACTAAATATTCCTAAATGGATATGATAGTAAAAAGGAAAGCTGAAAGAGTGAAAAACCTGGCAAAGGGGATGGTGTAAATCACAACCATGCTTTTCATAAAAGCACCAATCCTGAATCCCACAGTGCCCCTTCTTATTTGACTGCCTGCACAACAGACTACAGACTTTTAACTCCTTGCCTAAATATAGGATACAAACAAGAAGGAAAAGTCATCTGATCTAGCTAGACAGCCACATTCCAAATAAGCCACTTCGAGACACACAACTAAGTTTAAATCAAAGATGAGGATGATAGCGCTTGTCTCTAAAATGGGGAGCAGGGGGAAAGAGAAGAGAAGCTCTCATTATCTTAAAACTAAGCCCTATGAAACAAGAGCATCCAGAGCTAAAGTTACACTAGGAAGAAATCCAAGTACATTAAGGCATGGAAACGGACAACTGAGACAGCAAAACATAGACTGGCTCACATAAATCCTTGCACAAGTCCTTCAGTAAGAGATTATAGAAATTATGTAGTCATGGAATCAAAACCAAAGTATTTACAAGGATCAGACACTTAAAAGCAGGAGTAACTTGTTTGCTTTATGATAAAACACACTAGAACTGTGTTAAAATAATCCACCACATTGAAGGAAACATTTAAATCATTCAATTACCAGAAAAAAATGAAGAAATTAGAAGGACCCAAGACAAACTGAGAGAACAGGCAATAAAACGGGTAGACCAAAGGAGTATTGACAAATTAAAACAATAAACACTGCATGCATAATATAAATCATCTGGAATTATACTGGAATCTAAGCCACAAACTTCAGAATTCAGAATTCCTTTAGAGGCTCCTGTAAAACATTTAGCTCTTCTGCAATCACAGAGGTAATAAAAACCAAACTTTGCCTGAATAAAACCTGGAATAAAAAAAATGCCATGAAAGCTATTAAATCATCACTACAGAAGTCAACTGGATGTTATACCAGAGCACAGTGCTCAAATCAAGATACGCTATCTTGAAATAATAACGCAGTGCTGGCAAGCAGAAAGAGAATCGGTGATACCGGCAGTGCCACCAAAGCGCAACTTCATTTTCACTTAAGTGGAACCTTTTATGTAGACAGTCTAAAGAACAAGGACTGCTGCTCTTGAAGGGGAAACAGCAGAAGCATACACAAAGTATGGCATGGCATCTAGAAGAAAGACAGGACTGTTTCTTCCTCTTTCCTCTCATTGTGAAAACAAAGAAATGAGAAATAGAACTGAAATGTGACCATGCCAGAACTGAGAAAGGAAGGCATTTCACTCCTGGCCAGCCACGTAACCTGTGCACTTCCTTCAAAGAGGAAAATGGGAACTAGACAACACACTAAATGAGATTTTTTTTTTAAATTATATTTACAAAAATAACAAGATAATCACAGTTATAATATTCTCTAAAAGCAGAAGACAAGATTTATATATCCATATAGTTAGAGCTTCTAGATGAGGGCTATCCAAATGGTAGGCTTCACATTAGGTCCGTGGCACAAGTACATTTTGCTCACATCTTTCCAAAGACTGGAAGAGTAATGCCCCAGCATTTCCGAAGGAAAGCTGATAGTCCTTATAATCCTCCAGAAAGTAGATGTAAAGTATCACCACAGACTCCAAATGTAAAAGTATCACATGACATCCATACCAGTGAACTAGAGCAGATGGCTTGTTTCCTCCTGAGAAGGCCTTGGTAAAAATGAGGAGAGTAGACCTACCTGAATGCTAAACAAATAGCAATCACAAAAACATACATTCAAAGCACAAACAAGTGCTGGAAAAGGCCATTCAGACCTCTCGCTTTAAGACATACGCCAACAGCCTATGTGAAATAAGGTGAAAGTTTTCTGCAGGGCAAGGATATTCCTCAACTGCTGGGTTTCTTGCACTTGCCTCTAAAGCAGCAAACCCCAGTGTCACCATCAGAAAGGACAATGACCCAGATAAATAGATGGCCCAAGCCATTCTAGCAGCACCTGCTCTCCTGACCATTAAAGCACTTTTCCTCTTGCATTGATGTTTATTATACTGTTTCTTAAAGACAGAAGCCACAGCTTGTCCAAATGATCTAATTTCCGAGCACACTATTAGAATTAGATCAGTACAAAGAAAGGGAGAGGAGGTTGGCACCTCCCAAAATTAAGTGCTAGTGTCTATCCAGAATGCCTTCACAATCTTAAGAGTACCTGAAAGGAAATACCATCAACCCATAAGGAAAGAGTCTGGGATATGAGATGGTCAAGCTGTAAAGTTGCCACAGTAAAAATAAAACTAACCCAAACTAAAATAGTTTCTTCTCTTCCTGCTAATTTTAAAATGGATGAGTTGTACCTAGGATCCACTTTCCATTCTTTAAAGTTCAGTAAACTTTTTGTAGTTAAATACCAGATTTCTCCCTTCCTTGCAGGCAAATTATGCATAGATGGCAGTTCACTTTGAAATAGATTTGCACAAATCTATTTCAATAAACGGACTATGCTCCCCACTTAAATTAGAAAGTTGATATGACAAATAGATGAAAACATGAATCCTCATTAACGCCTCTGGTAACCTTAGCCCAGCTGTACTTTCACTCATCAAGCTGTCCTTCACATCCAGAAAAAACATAAGTGAGAAATGCTCAATAGGACCTAAGCACTTTGTAAAAGACATTATTTCCATAGTAAGTAGGAAGATCAGAGTCTTGTTTAACTTTGAAAATCGATTCTATTAACAGACATTATTTCATGCCCAAGAAATCTTCCTTTAATCTGTAGATGCAGCAGTTCCCTGACTTTTTTCATTTTGACCTGTTTCAAGGGAGTAACTCTTGAAACCAGACAAAACCAACTCTGCAAAACAGTGGCATGAAACACTAATGTACATATTATCCAATCAAAGTGCCTTCAGGTCCTGATAACAGCTTTGGAAACTGCTCAAGTACAAAGAACGACCACTCATGTAGAGAAAGGATTTCCAAATAGCAGATAATATGTGGAAGTGGCAAAAAAGCATCACTGTGTAAAAAAATAAAAATAAATCATTCACATAAATCATTCACAATATTGTTGGCTCTTCATATATTGTACAGAAAAGATATAAAAGGATATTAATGTTTAAAGAGGCAATAAGCAGGGTAAGAGAATAATGAAGACTAATATGACTTGTAGTGCAAAAGCTCCCAAAGGCCTTGTTCTGGATGGGAGTCCCACAGTGCTATGTATGGCAGCAAAGATGAGTCCCCATCTCAGAAACCACACAACCCAAAGGCAATTAAACTAAAATAAAATTAACTAGGATATTAATCTGATACTTGTAACAGCTCTGGCTTTCAGATGCAATATGTTTTTGGAGTCTGTACTACCACTTCAGCCTAGAGAAGAGGAGGATTACGATCCTTTTGTGACAATCTGATTCAGGAACAGTAAGGGATGCTGAGGAATAAGAAACAAAAAATATTCATCCTCTCAATCATGAAGTGCTTGGCTCACACAAATGCTGCTTATCCTGCAGAAGTGGAAAAAAGACTGCTTTCCCATTTAAGCAGTAAAAAGCAGATAACCCAATTATACATCCTTTCCCCACCCCCACTCCCCTTTTTTTTAAAGAAGCTGGAAGTAGGTGTTTAATTTCTACAGAATTCACTTTAATCTACAAAGAAATTTTTCAAATGGACTACAAAGTCCATTTCCATCAAAATATTAGCCTTTCATTTGCATTATGTATCCTTTATAAAACACAGATTTTAAGAGAACGTTGCAAGAAAATGGCTGGAAGTCATCCCAGAAACCACTGCCTTATATATCCTTTCTGTAATTCAGGAGAAAAAGATACTATACATTATTGTAGACTGGGAGACAGAAAAGAACAAATCATTGTGGATTCAGCATTTGCTTCCAGAACACCAGAAATGCTTTTTATGCAGCAGGAATGTTCCTTTTTAAACACATACAGAACTCTTTGACAAATTGAAAAGATTTAATCAATTACCAACAAGTTTTCTGTTCACTTTTGCTAAGTCAAAGGTGGAAGTCAAAGAGAGACTATAATTACAGTTCATTCGCAAAGTGATTAACATCAATGCATGAACTTATGCAAATACTTGCTCAAAAAAGTAGTAAAGAGGAACCTTGTTCTCCAACAATCAATACAGCAGCAACGTGCAAAAGTCTATTATATTCACAGACACTGATAGAAAAAAAGGAACCCAAAATAATGTCATGAGAACAGCCTTGACATGCATGCTGTTTAAAGATGCAAATACAGTAACAATTACAGACTGTGCTTTCATGATCACTCCACTTTCAAAAGGTCTAAAAATGAGCATTTCTAAAATCCCACCATTCAACATTAAATACTGAAAATTAAGTTAATACATCCTACTCATCCTTAATCCAGTAATACCTTTAAGTTCTGATGCACCTAATTGCGAAGCATTGCTGTAGCTAAAGATTATCCCAAGCCAGATGGATCCTAAGAAATCCCTTAAGCCCCCTTCTTCCAGAGGGATGAAGCAAGACCTGAAGGTAACAACATATAGAAAATGCATGAGAAAGTAGCAGCCTAACAGAGATACTAGAAAGCAGGGCAGCATCCAGAAAAATTGGGCTCTTAATAGAAAGCCTCCATTTAAATGGCATCCAGTGTCAGCTTTTTCAGTTATTGTGCATCATACAGCAGCTACAGCCAGATTCAAACCCTCTTTACCCAGCTTAAAACCCTCTTTACCCAGCTTAGAGCTCAGGTGCACAGCACAGAGAGAGCCCAGTGTAGCCAAGAGCCACCTTGAGGACAAAGCCGATAAAACCAAAAGCTGATTTTCTTGCTAGGAAGAATAAACACATACAAAAATTATGTCTTTTTATGAACAATAAAACACCTAAATAGCAGCAGAAGTGGCTCTGTGCATATGTGTTTATATGCACAACCTTGTAACATCCATTGGTGGCAGAAGCTTGCAGTTACTGGATGCTCACGTGCGAGGTATTAGACATGAGGCCAGGGACACAGGGTGCTTACTGCACTCCACAGGACATTCTCAGAGGGCTGCTTGTAATGCTTCTACACTTGTTTGCTATGACACATGGTCCTCTCCATTGCCCAAAGCACAAGGTGGTGATCTACTGCCCAGCGGACTCAGTGGAGCAGACATGAAGTCACCATCACAGACCTTTCTAAGCCTTCTACTATCCTCTGAAGTTGATCTTTGAGCACAGCCTGAAGAGCAGCTCGGAGCCTGGAACCCCCGAACTGTATCAAGTTCCCCACAACTAACGCCGAATATCCAGTAACACCTTTGAGGTACCTTGACTCCCCGCTGCCCTTTCCATCCTCAGCGTCTGTACAACTGTACCCATTAACAGTCAAAAGTCAGATTAACCTGCTTAGCACAGCTAACATTAGTGGTAACACTGTAGGAATGTGTTTAAATTTGACACTGAGTAATTAAACTAAATCATATGTATTTAAAGTGCACCGTTCCAAAGGCATTCTCAAGTCACTGCAGAGCTGTAGATAATTATGTATAGCAGTCAGCGCACTGGAAAAAGATGAGGAAATGTTCCTGACAAAGTGAAGGGAGCTGGTGTGCTCTGAACATAATCTGAAGAATGAATACGGGTGTTGCATAGCACATAACCTATAAATTAAGCTGTCAATAAAAAGAGAGAGAGAATAGGGGAAGTGAAGGCAAAAGAAGAAAAATAGCCATTTCTTCAAATGAAGCACAGCTGCTGAACCCCCTTCTATAAATCTAATTGTATATATTTTAAAATCCAAGATTACTTTGTTCTAAACATTATTTCCTAGATGTCAAAATCAGCACAGAGGACCATGTATTTCTTGATACAGAATTGACAGGCTATTATATTATAGTTTTAATGCTTATTGGTATGCTATAACAGTTAATTTATTTTAAAAAAAATCCCAAAGCTGTGTAAAAATAAAATTGTATCTGTATTTTCATGAAACATACAGTTTGGCAGCTAAGAGTCCCTAAAAAGGAAAAAAAACTGGTGGGTGAGAAGGAGTTCTACCTAAAATGACTAATGAGGAAGAGGAAGGAAAAGGTAGCATGTGAATCTGCAGCAAAATATAATGTAACTACTGATCTCTGCAATCGGTAGCAGGTAGTCTTTCAGATCACAGGTACTTTTATAGTTATACAAACGTCCTTGCTGGCTCAACAGTGAAGGTCTTAAAACAATTAACCTGATTTGTTTTCTTCATTTTTTTGCAGCGGCTGGGGGCTCCTATTCAACCTGTATATTGGGTAGCATTTAAAAAGAAAAAAATCCACAGAAACACAGTGAATAATGAATGATGTTATAAACAGAAAATTACAGCACTGGCATAAGTAGAATAAGCAAACCTATAGCAGCACAGCAGAATAACGACAGTTACATCAATATAAAATCTGGTAAAAGACAGTTTTAAAATGCTCTTACACAACAGAAAAACCAAAAAGGCAGAAGGATCTTATGATGCTGAACTTATACACACAAAATGAACTACAGGTAACACTGCTGAGAGATGCATGCATCTTACCTGTGAGTACAGCTTTTGCTGAAGGATCTGCCAGATCCAGCGCAGATTTCCCATCGGTGTTACGAATGTTTGGATCAGCTCCGTGCTGCAGCAGCACTGTGCAGGGAAAGCAGAAACAGTATCTTACCTCAGGTATACACAGATCATTTACTGTTAAGTGTCTCCTCGGCATGATGTAGACATAAAAACACATTGCACAATTTTCTTTATTTTTCCTCCTGGTTTTTTTTTTCCTCTCTCTCTCTCTCTCTTTTTTTTTTTCTGTTTGTGTGTGTTAAGCACTGCAGCAAAGGATCTTCCTCAGAGTAAGGCTAAGTTGGCAAGTTAAGATATAGTACAATCACATGACTTTGCATGATAAACATGAACCCCGAATCTCTTGCAATACTCAGTTTTGGGTTCCTCCTGACAGCTAGCTGGGAAGCTGTGCATTCACTGACTCACACTGGGAAATCTGCTGTGGAACCTGCTCCTGCCTTTACTACCACTACTGCCGCTTGTTACCACTCCTGTTCCTTTTCCTGCCGAATATCCCAAGTCACCCCGCCTCTGTAAATCAGCAATACTCCAGCCTTTCAGTGGCTCGCCACTTGCACACAATCTTAACCACAGCATACTGTCTTGCCTTCAAGAAGTGTAACAAATAGAGTAAGATGTGTAACCTTGTACCCTGCAGTCTGGATGTTCAGAGACTATTATTCTCGCTGCTATTTTTTCCCTATTAACACAAAAATTCAAGTACATAAAAATACTTAGAATGCAATATGCAACCATATGGCTAGGAAGGCATTGATACAGTAAATTATCATGTGGAAAGGAAAACACTATTTCACCTGTAAACTCTTTTGATCAGAAACAACATAGTAATAATGCAATTCAGACCACCCCCTCTCAAGATCGAGGCATTTTCTACAGAACTGGAAAACAAAGCCCACAGCAACGTTAGAGGTCTGACACAAAAGTGCCTCAATTCTCCATTTCTCCAAATGTCGTGCAAAATAAGCACAACATATTACAAATTCAGAGCAAGAGTTACACACTCACTTTGCACAAGTGTGAATAACAGGACAGGGTACAGATGTAGGCAGAGATTCAATGTCAAGGAGACAAATAATAAAAACCAGAAGACATTTATGGTTGCTCATGTAACCATGTGTTGAGATACAGCTGGACTGAAGGAGTCAAGACAAAGAAACACTTGCAAACATTTTTTGTAACTAAGGGTACAGAAACACTTCATGGACAGGTTTCTCTAGGAAAAAACATAACCCAATCCAGAATAAAAGTAATTACCAGTATTATATTACATGTTATCACTTTAACCAGTAAAAGGCTTTTCAGGAATAAACTTTTTTCTAAATTAAAATTTTAACTGGTAGTATTGTTTTTATTCAAACCTCTTTTCTTATACAACTCTGACTTTAAATGCTTTTAACATTGCCAGTCTTCATGTATTTCAGCTATGCTACATGCTTGCCCTAAGATGAATTTTTGCCGAAGTCTGGTGCTTTAATAAATTGACTTGTTTTCTGCTTTGCCAAGAAGGTGCAATTGTCTCATGTTTTTGAAAGAAGACTCAAGTAGACAGATTGGACTTTTCCTAGTAGGTTTTTTTTTTGCTGGTGGGTTTTTTTGCCCCCCATGTGAAGACAAAGACACCGAAATGGAAAAAAAACAACCACCCACCCAAAAAAACAGCTAGCACGTGCTCACAGAAGCTTGTTAAGATCTGGCACCTATGTTTCTGAAGATGCCATCTGTGTCATACACGCTACCACCCCCTTAGAGATCTTACTCACGGACAGGTTTGACTCTGCGCCAGCCTCACAAGCCAGTCAGGCACACTCCAGCAGGAAGTGGTGAACAGGACTTTCTGCAGATTTTTTTTAAACACAGTGGGCAGTACAGAAAGCAAGTATGGAGAGACACACTCAGTAGTCCTGTCTCTATTCTCTTGGACCCTGCTAGTAAATCTATATTCCAGAGGAGAGGGAAGCCCTTTGTCCCAAAAGGCATCAGGGAAGGCTGGGACCCAGCAACAAAGCATCTATCAAGAGTAAGCAGGCAGTACAAAATGATGAAACAGCACAGACTGGATGAGAAGACAGTGAAGGACGCACATGGCAAAAAGCTTGGGACAAAGAGCTAGGGGAGAAAACTGAACAAGAAGATATGGCAGGGGAAGAGAGAATAGCTCAGATAAAAAGTCCAGGAAGAAGGACCAGGAGAGAGGAATGACTGGGATTTGACTGGAGTTTGGAGGTTTGGACTAGCATGTGAAGCCAAGCTAAGGCAGGTTAGGGTGCAAGAAAGGTGACTTTGAAAAATGAGAGGTAACAGGTGTAAAGATGTCGGAGGGATCTACAGCTGCCAGAGCCCGATGTTAAAACAGAAGCACAGATTTTCAAGTCTCTTAATTCTTCAGTCTGGTGCAAACCAACCAAGAGCACTTCCCTACTACTTCTGCTGGCACACAGAGATGACAACACAGTACTGCTTTCAGCTCCTCTACTGGCTAAAATGACAAAGGACAATGCAGTGTATCTAACCTGTTCAGTCACGCTAATGAACCATGAAGAGTTTTGGCATGGCTTACAACACACAATTTCTATGTCGGGTTTTTAGTTTTTCAAAAACCTAGGGAAATACATTAGAAATTTACTAACGGTGCTTAAGTTGGTTGCCTGCAAAAACCCTGAATCAGTGACCGCCTGTGGAACATGCACTTGAAATGGCCAAACTAGGTTCAGAAAAAGAACCCGTTAGATCTCCACTGCTGTAACCATGAGACTTGTCCTTCTTGTCTCTGCAATCACTCATCCCACTTATCACAACCCTTCCAGCCTCTCCAACAGCCAAGGGCATAGTCCTGCAGATAGCTCCCTTATTCAATCCTGGACACAGACCTACCCTGTGAAATGAATGCAATAGCATCTTGGGATCCTGGGAGAAGAAACCAATCATATAAATAAAGACTGTATCAGAATGCAAATGAAAAAAGGAAGCAAGTTCAGGTCACAAAGGCAGTCTTATCTTACATTTCCTCTATTGACTATTCGATTCTATCCTCTCCACACTTTTTTAGTGCATAATCTCACAAAAAGATATCCAAGTGAGCAATGTTGTCATCAACATGAATTAACAAAAGAAATCCAGCATTTGATGTTTAGCCTATCGGTGTAACGCAGCTGTACTTTCATACCTGGCAAACCATAGGTAGCTTCTAATTGAATGTTTTCCTGCTTGCTCAAAACCTTTAACGCTTTAGCCCAACACAAAGTCTCTTCTAACCACAGGGTATTTGAGATCTAGACACAGTGTGTCTCTCTCAGTTTCCTTTTCAATGCACCAGGGATGTGTAAAACCATCAAGGTAGATCTCCTGTTTGAGAAAAACATTCCCTTTATAATGAAACACAACAGAACAAGCCATTCTAGATAACTGTAGCTATTTTGGATTTCAAATATTGCACACTGGTTTTAGAGGATGGTTTCCGAGCAGCCTGAAAATGAAACATGGCAATAGCTTCTGTCAAGAGACCACTGTTAACAGGCAAGTGTAAGGATGGTGCGCACACAAATTCACTCCTGGAACTTTGTTATTTAGCATATTTTGATATGCTGGTTTATTTCCTCTGGACAGTGGGGACATTGGGGTGTATTATTTTTCTGTATTGCAGGCAGAGCCCTTAATAATCTAGCTATTACCTGGCTATCCTTGCCTTTCCTACAGACCATATTGTACAAACAGCGTAAAGAAGCTCTTTTAATTGAATCTTCATATTGTGTATGGACATCAAAGGTCTGTAAGTTTAACTATAGAACAAACATGGACTGGTACAGAGTTATATTTTTACCCTCACTGCAACTACTACAATATATAAGTTTCTGATCTTCACATACCATCTGAAACGCTTTATTTAATTACACAGCTATTATACTAGATCAGTACTAGAGATAAGAAAGGCCACATTCTTCCCACCAAACAAAAAAAAGTTACGGTATTGCACAGAGCATGAACTACAACCACTAATCGTTTCAGATTACTGCCAACTCGCTACAGCAGGATGAATCCTAAAATGAAATACTTGGCCCACAGCCTCCTGGCATAGGTATTTTGAACTGTGAAGCTAACCAACACTACCTCATTTGGCTGTCAAATTATAAACCCACCAAGAACAAGCATTTTTACTTTTAGCAGTTTCAACTTTTGCATTTTCACCAACAAGGTATGGCAAAAACTTCCCTCGTAGCTACACAGGAACAAGGGAGAAATAAGTTTTATTTGAAGGAGGAGAAAAAAAAGCGGGGTGGAGGGGGAGTTTGTCTACACACGAACCGTACCCAAGTACTTAGCCGTTCCTCCTTCATACTGCCTCAGTTAAAAGTGCACCAAATGAAAACTTTTTTGATTGAAAGACAGAAATACAATGGGAATAGAATGGGAATAAAAATCAATCTGGTTGTTCCAATATTAGGCACAATCAAAGATCAGAGTATTTCTGTTATACTTTGTCTAGGCCCAACATCCACAAGCTTCCTGAGTGTACTTAGAGGAATGCTGATGGAAAAGTTCACATTGGGTTTCGAAGCAGATGCACTTAAGTACAAAAAAAAGGAGACATCCAAACCTTTGACTTCGAGTGAAAAATGTAAAAACAACAGGCAGACCTTCCAGAAGTATCTGTAGTTAAAGCTGCCTACTGCTTTTAATTACATTTCCAGTGGCTTCAGTTCCCCACAGCTCTACCACTGCCTCTTCTCTCCCCACCAGTTCTTTTATCACTATGTCCCACTGCCTTATGCTCACGGTCCCTTCCAGCTACCTTAGCTTTAGTATAGATCCTTTCTTCCCCCTTTTCAACTTCACCTTCTGGAGATGACTTCCAAAGGTCCTTTCCAAACCATATTACTGTAGCTTTATCTACTTACTCCCAAAGTATCAAGGTACAGAGAAAAAAGCCTAAGAAAAAGCCCTCCTTTTAACTCATAATATATGCACTATCCTCCATCTCTCTAAAGGATACTTTCAAAGCTAGTCAGTCTCTCACTAACCTTAAGCCCCAGAACACACATGCCTCTGTACTAGTCCCATGCAGGACACGTTTCCAAGTTATACCTGACCAGAAACATCATGTGCTCATTTACCTCCACATTCTGAAAACATCTAGACAACACACCAGACTCTGAACTCTTCTTTCAGCCAATGCTAAATATATCTTCTCCCCTAACTACTACTACATGTGAATCAAACCACTGAGGTTTTGAAGCTTTTCTCATGTTACAAGAACAGTTTCTTGCCTAGAAATTAAAATTCTGTGATTCACATCTAATAATCCCATTTTGGCAAGTTACCAGATACATAAGCCTTTCTGCTAAATGACCACATACAACAGAAGTTGTAGCACCCTACTCTCAGCTTCATGAAGTTGAATATATGAGATACAGCTAATAACTTTAACCACAACTGTATCACTGATTAACTTCCACTTCTGTGAGCAAACCAAGTCTTGGCTGCATGATTAAGAAAGGCTATATTCATCAGCCATCGGAATTACAAGGAGAAAACATGAGAGGCAGTTATCGCTACAGAAGCTGTGCAGAGCTCTAAAGGTTTGAGTATCACTACTTCATCTGATGACATCCGTGGCCTTAAACACCACTGCCAGCTCAGCTAAGAGGAGCTGGAAAAAAGGAAAGGAGCAGGTCCTATGCTCTTGACTGCCCTTTTATAGTGAAAGCCAAAGCTGAATGAAGAGAAGATTATGGAGCAGAGAGGCTAAGCACACCAAAGGATTTAGTTCGGAGTCAGGGTAGTGTAGAGGCAGTAACCAGACATATCTGGGAGCACTGCAGGTAGTTTATTGGCAAGAAGAGATGATAACCAGGTGGCAGTTCAGGGACAGAAGGACAGGAATGCATTTGGTAGAACTGAGAGACAAACATGAAAAAGCATGCAGAAGAAGTAAAAAAGAAGAATAAAGGCAGGGTGAGCAATTAAATCCCTAAGAGAATTCAGGGAGAAATACAGTAGAAGTCCCCATAGGTGCAGGTAGGACAAGTAAGAAAAAGTTGTAAAGACTGGATCTCCAACAACAAACAGTTAACTGCTGAAGACTTCAAAGACCTGCGTTACCACTACCACAGCTGCTTTGTAGGGTTTTATTGCTCAGGTGGCAGACTGAAGTGGACTCTTCCAGGTTGAGACCTGCTTTTTCTGAGGCAGAGGCTAAGGACCTTGCTAAGCTGAGAAATTATATCCACCTAGTCTCAAAACCCCTGGGACAAAGGGGCCATGCAGAACAGTGCTTAGCTTGAAGGGGAGAAGGGAGAGTCCAAACACCAAGTTCCAGGGGTGTAAGGAACATCTCCAGTAGGATGAGAACAGACACCACTTCAAGGCAGAGAGCAGGAGAGCATGCAGCCTTTATCCTCATTCCCAATAAAAAAACCCCCAAAATAAAAATTTAAAAAATATCATTAAAGGACTACAAAGAATATTAAAACTGCCCCCCTGCAAGACAGCACTATCACAGGCTACAGTTTCACCTAGACCAGGCTGGCAGAATTGCCATCCCCAGCCCTAAGCTGCTCACTCTGCTTTGGGCCGCTGCAAATGTTTGGTCAGACAAGGCAAATGAGAGAAGTGATCACTTGCCCAATCCAGTTCATCATGTAACGACATGACATGCTCTGGCTGGCATAAGAAAGGACAGTACAGGGATACATGCCAGTGACAGGAATTGAAAAGGTTGATCATTTTGTTGTTCTAGTTTAGAGTATACCTAACATTACCAGCCAAAGTCCTGGTGAGTGAATGGCTCCAAGCACTTCCCATCATTTTGCCTTCCCTACTTCTCTTCTTCAGGGCATCCCAGTTTCCCATTACCCAGACAACAGTTTTATTCCCAATGCACCAGCATGTTGGTTTTGTTCTTTGTTGGGGCCAGACAGAGCAAGAGACAAATATGCCGACCACAGTAGCATGAAGTAGATGAACAGAAGCTTACAAAAGCAACACTAGGCCCTGCTGTGCTGAAACAAAAAATTGTAAAGGGAATTAGAACAGTGCTCTGCAACAGCACAGACAAATGAGAGCTCTGACAGCAGGAGAAAGCAGCAGACAAGTAGCAGGGAAAAGTGATGGAGTTTTGAGCAACAGAGAAAAGCCAGGGACTGCTGCTGTATTAGGAACCAAGAGGGAAACACCTGTGAAATGCCTCAAAGGAATTAGGGTATGTTCCTGCAAAAAGGTGACACAGTCAATGACCCAGCTGAAGTGCCTCTATACCAATGCACACAACACGGGAACTGAACAGGAGGAGTCGGAAGCCACTGTGCAGCTATAAAGCTATGACATAATCGCTATCACCGAAACATGGTAGGAAGGATCACACAACCGGAGTGCTGCAATCAATGGCTAGAAACTGTTCAGAAGGGACAGGCAAGGAAGAAGGAGCAGGCAGTTGCCCTCCACGCAAAAAAAACCATGAATTGACTCCACAGAACTGCCTTTGAAAAACAGCTATGGACAAGTTGAGAGCTTGTGGGTAAAAATTAGGGGCCAAGTCAACAAACGAAACCTCATGGTTGGTGTTTACTACAGCCTGCCCAACCAAGGGGAGCTCTTTGCTGAAGAATTCTTTCTTCAACTACAGGAGGCATCACACTTGCAGGCTCTGGTCCTGCTGGGGGACTTCAGTCCCCCTGACATCTGCTGGAAAAGCAGCACAGCAAGCTCTACGCAGTCCAGGAGTCTTGGAGTGTATCGAGGATAATTTCTTAATCCAGGTGACAGCATAACCAGAGAAGAGTTACTAGACTTGTCGCCTACCAACACAGATGAACTAATTAGGGATGTCACGACTGGTGGCAGCATGAGCTGCAGTGGTCTTGCCCTGGTGGAATTCACAGTCTTGGAGGGACATGGACCAGGTGAATAACAGAGTCAGGACTCAGAATTTTAGAAGAGCAAACTTTCAGTTGTTTAAGGAATTAATGGGTATAACTGTTTAGGAAACTGCCCTCAGGGCAAAGGAGCTGAACAGAGCTGGCAGCTCTTTAAGGACATTTTTCTTACAGCACAAAAGGTCTCAATTCTCACATGTAACAAATCAGGCAATGAGGGCAGGAGACAAACATGGCTAATTAAGGACCTCCTGGTCAAACTAAAGTGTAAGAAGGAAATGCACAGGCAGTGGAACCAGGGACATGTATCCTGGGAATAATACAGGGATGCTGCCTGGATGTGTAGGGATGGAATCAGGAAAACTAAGTCACAGCTGGAACTGAATTTGGCATGGGATGCAAATAATAAGGGCTTCTATAGGAATATCAGCTAGAAAAGGAATACTAAAGAAAACATACGCCCCCTTGATAAGTAAGACATGAGAACTAGTGATAACCAATATGGAGAAGGCTGAAGTACTCAAATTTTTTTGCCTCAGTTTTTCATGGTAATATCTCTTCCCATATCTCTCAAGCTCCTGAACCTCAAGGCAGGGACTGCAGAATGAAGTCTCTTCCATTGTAAGTGAAGATCAGGTTCAAGACCATCTGAGGAACCCAAACACAGGTAAGTCCATGGGACCCAGTGAGATGTATCCCAGGGTCCTGAGGGAATTGGCTGATGTAGTTGCTAAGCCATTAGCAATCATATTCGAAAAATCATGGCAGTCAGGCAAATCCCCAGTGACTGGAAAAAGGGAAACATCACGCTCATTTTTTAAAAGGGTAAAAAGGAGGACCCTGGAAACTACAAGCCAGTCAGCCTCACCTCTCTGCCCAATAAGATCATGGAACAGGTCATCCTGGAAGACATATTGAAACACATGCAAGACAGGGAGCTGATTAGAGACACCAAGGGCAAATCATGTCTGAGTAATTTGGTAGCCTTCTACGATGGAGTGATTACATCAGTCAACAAAGGAAAAGCGACCAATGTCACCTACTGGAACTTCTGTAAGGCTGAAACAGGTTGCCCAGAGAAGTTGTGGATGCCCCATCATTGGAAGGGTACAAGGTCAGATTGCACAGGGCTTTGAGCAACCTGATCCAGTGAAAACTATCCCTGCCCATGGCAGGGGAGTTGGGCTACATGCTCTTTCAGGGTCCCTTCCAACCCAAACCGTTCTATGATTGTAATCCTGCAGGCCAGTTCCTGGAGATACACAGTTTTAAAATTTATGCGGACACATGGTCTTAAATTGTTGTTTTTAAGTAAAAGAAAGCTACCTCTAGAAAAGAAATGTTACTTTGGCCAAACATGACATAATCTAGTTAAAGTCATAGCACCTGCTTTCCTGTTTCTATTACCTTGTCATTAGATAAGCAAGAATAGCAACTGCTGGGAGCATCAATATATGCTAGGAGACTATACATGCAGACAGTTTAGAATATGGCTCCTAGCAGAGGCACTTCTTGCTTTACAGCTGAAGTGACCATGTGGTCCATCAGGGACAGAGGACAGCCATATCAAACATCTCACTTTCTTGACACAGATATGCTCTTTGAAAGGCAGGTTCTCATGCATCTATGTGCTGCAGAAACTGTACCAGTTCCTACAGTATCAGGATGCAACTACCAAATAGAGCAGAGGCCCAATAAAACATTAAATGGAAACAACACTTAGAGGTCAGACTTTCCTTCAGCTTAGGTGAACAATTCACAGAAACAGGCTTCAAAGCAGGAATAAGAAATCATCAAAGCAGCGGCATGAACAAGGTCTCCCAGTACCAACTTTGTTTTGAGGGGAGGAGAAGGATCTAGACAAAAAGAATATTACAAAGCATCACTTTAAAAGGACTTTATCCTATTTTCATGCAAGCTCTAATTTTTCAGAAAGACTCTTTTGTCTCAGCCTTTTTGTTGTTTCCCCAGAAGTACTTTTAGACTTCACTTACTGAAGTTTCAACTTCTTAGCAAGATAGTCTGACTCCTGGTCTATATATACATATCATAAACCTCACTTCCCAAAGGACTACAAAATACTTCAATGTATTCTAGAATTAAGTTTGCACTACATGTTCCAGAGATCAGACTTATCTAATCAAAGTAAGATAAGGGGAAAAGGATCCAAACCAGACAACCAAAACCAGAAGCAGCATTACGACGGTCAGAGTTCTTCCAGTGGGGTAAGAAGATACCTTTTTAAAAGGCTCCTTTCTCCCTCAGTGACTGCCCACAACTGTTTCCCTATAAGTAGGTGCGTCTTAACTATGATTAGTTTTCTACATGTAGGAAGCACTACAAAAATCACTCCCTGGTACAGCAGTTCTGCCTACCAGCAATTACATACGCATAGGGAGAGAGAACAAGCAGAAAGTTCCAGAGGCTGTAGGCAGCACAGTAAGCTGATAATACCCTTCAGCCCTCAAAGAGCCAGAGTTGGTAGATTGCTCAGCCTGCATGAACAGCAATTCAAAGCCTTGATCTTGCCTGGACTTAATGAAGTAAATATTCCCGATTCTTTTTTTGTATGGAATATTTTCAAGTTAAAATTTTCCATTTCCAGCTAACAGAAAACAGAAGTATATGGAGGTTATGCAGAATGCAGTCTTCTAGAGAGCAACCTCAAAACCTTAGTGTCACCCCAGTTTTTTGTTTGTTGGGGGTTTTTTTGCATCAAGCAAGAGATGGCTCTGTCATTCCAGAACACTCCCCCCCAAACACACAACCAGCACCAAAAGCTGTGTAGTGTAAAGGGAAGCTTTGGGGTTTCCACAATGAACCTGCAAAATGTAGCAACTCTAGTAACTTAAGTTACCAAAAAACCCCCACAAACCCAAACAACTTTTTTTGAGCTAACAAGCAATGAATGACACCACACTAAGCATTTATTTAATCCCATTTATTTGCAGCCATGCACATGCACTCCTTTTTCACAGTATCACACTGAATCGCAGAATGGTTGAGGTCAAAGGGGCCTCTGTAGATCATCTGGAACAACCCCCCTGCTAAAGCAGGGCCACCTACAGCCAGTTGCCCAGGACTGTGTCCAGATGGCTTTTCAATATCTTCAAGGAAGAAGACTCCACAACCTCTTTGGGCAACCTGTGTTGGTGACTGGTGACCCTGACAGTAAAAAGCATTTCCTTATGTTCAGAGGGAACCTCCCATGTTTCAGTTTCTGCCCATTTCACACAGAGGCTTAAGAATCACACCTAAGTGTGTTCAAGTCATCATCTGGAACATGTATGTTGTCAGTGTGCAAAATGGAATAGAAGACCCTTTAACTAAAAGAGCTTTAAAAAAGAAAAAGAAAAACATTTAGCCCATTTGTAGATAGTACAGGTTGAGGCCTCACAATGCCACATCTAAATCATGCCCCTTTTCCTTGCAAGCAACAATTCTGCAGCTACTTAGTTTCTAAGCATTTGTTTTAGTATACTGTTTATTGAACTACTAGAAATCTTAACTGTTGCCCTACTGTCTAAGCAATTTATTTTTTCATCTATATCCCAAGCTGAAAGCTGCTTTAAGGACAAGTCTCTCTTCATTGCTTTGTCCCCATTTCACTTTTCTCTGAATGAATTCACCTTTCTACTTCAAGTTTTATTCAAATAAATGTCAGCTGTAATCCTGGTATCTCACTTGACAGATTAAGAACCCTGCTTTCATTGTCCTTGAAAAGCAAAAGCAGCCACCAAGGCAAATCAGGTCAACAAGTAGCATCCTAAGAGGAAAAGGAATTGAGGAGAGTTAAGAGAAGCCAAAGACCAATTCCAATCTCCTTCTGCATATGCAAACCATTTCTTCAAGGTGAAGTTTGGGGAAGAAAACCTCCTGGTGGAAGTCAGGCAATAGATTGCATGTAGAATTAGCTATGTGGCTATCAGAATGCATTATTTGCCAGTGCACCAAAATCTAACACTCAGGAACTAACAAACTGAGGAGTCTTTAAAAGTTTCTTAGACCCTGTCCTGGATCTACCATTTTTCTGAAACAGAATGGGTATATCTATAATCAAAACTAGTTTCTCTTTTTTAGCACCAGAAGAAACATGCATTGAAGAGATTCAAACCCTTGCAGCAGCTCTCAACCGGCCATTCAGTGATGTCAGAACAGGAAGGGAAAGGGGAAAAAAAACAAACAACCAAACAAAACAACTGTTACAACCCAACAGCACAGCCTTTTCCAGTGGTGAACTTCAGTGCCTACCAGCTTTCAACAGTACCTGACTTGGGGATGGTATCTTAGTCACACACCCCGTGGAACACACACAGTAACATTCTGATGTGATTAAGAGATGAAACTCTTTAAGATTAAAGAAGCCCCAACATGCCAAGTAACTTTTGCATATTTTGCATAAAACTTGCATTTTGTGCCAATTTTGTAAACTCATCACTAGCCCACAGCATAGTTACCAAATATTTAAGAAATACAGTAGTACATGAAATCTTAGGAATACCAAGCCGATCAGTCCATTAAACTGTGGCTAAAGCTACACGTTGGCCAGAAGACATGGGTATTCTCAAAAATTCTGTTTCTCAAGTAAACATCAGGAAGCTAAGAATACATTAAGTTCAAGCAGATAGAGAAATCTACTAGTAACTGACTAGCTAGCAGTACTGCATGTATCAGTCTTGGAAACTTTCCCCAGCCACTTAGACCACATTATTATATAAAACAGGTCACATTACTTTCCATTCTTAAAGGACAGAGCTATATCCCTTTGTTCTCCAGTCCTAGAACTGCTCACCACCATGCCCTGTTGATACAGAGCAGTGCAAGTCTTATCCTATTTAGCATTAGGTCCTTGACATGCAAATATTCTACACTGCAAAAACCTCATATCTGTCAGGTAAGATATCATCACTATTGTGGGTCTCAAGCTAGGGAAGGGTGCATGTTACATCAGTCTGAGCTGGTTCCTCTACTAGGTCACACCTGTGTTTTGTGCCATCCTTATATCACCCCAAACAAGAAAATAAAAACAAATTGTTGCAATGAGTTCCTCTTGGCTCCCTTGTTATGTTAGTTCAGTATCCATTCCATAGCTAGGTCAAGAGCACCATGCCCAACCAAGGAATTACTCAGTACTGCTTGCTTGGACAAGACATCAGTGAAACATGAAGACTACACACAGCAACATTAACAGCAGAATTCACACCAGACACTTCAACCTTTCCTAGAAATGAATAGCTTTGTCTAAGAAGTGTGGTGCATTTGTATAAACATGGAAAAGCAATTAATTACTGGAGTACAGAAGTCTATGTTCATCATGAGTCCTAGCTGCATGAAAGACTGAAGTGAAGACCACACAGAACAAGAGGCAAGTGCTCAGTATTTTCAGCAGGCTTCAATCCCCATAGTTCATTTTCTACACTTGCTTTACGTTGTAGAAAGAGCAAATCATTAAAAAGAGACACCTTCCTTTGTTCACTCTACGACAAATATTTCATTGTCGCACATTTTTACAAGCAAGACCTTTATAACCTATAATAACACTTTAATCAATGCTTTCCATTAGACCAAGAAAACATCCGAGAACTCTGCTAGAATTGCCCCCACTCATTTATGCCTTAACAGCTACACTTATATCTAGAGATCATTTTTAAACCACATATGAACTGCATTAAGACCACATGGTTCCTCTGAGAAGCTAAAAGCAGATATTACTACAGTAATCAGAAGCATAGCCCTGTAAGATTAAGTATTTCTGCAAGATACTTAGAAAGCCACTGTAAACTGGCATCAGACATCTGAAAGCAGTTTCAGTGTCCGCAAGAGCAGTATCTGTTCCATTACTCTGTTTTGGGTAATATGCAACTTCCTCTTCCCCTCCCTCTCAATTTGCTAATAGTTAACATCAGTACTTTTGAAGACCTTACTTCCCATAAATGCCCTACAGCAAGTTTTCCAACAGCGTTTTGCATATTGTTGTACCACCTCCTTTGCGGGCAAGTAACCAGGTTCTGTTTTAACCAACACTTGTAAAGAAACATCATAAAATAAATTACTCCCTTCTTGTCCTCCACAGATTCTCCTGTGCCAAGCAGCCAAACAAGGCAAAAAGGCTAGTTTTCTTGATACCTGAATTTTAGGAAAGAAGAAACAGAACTGGGTAAAAGTCTAAAACTCACAGACAGGTTGTAACATACTAAATGTCAACATAGTTCAAACCTAACAAAGACAGACAGCTTCCAAAATACACAATGTATGAAACCCCAGATAAGACAATCCTTCTCCATCTATTTTCATGAAGTTGAATTTCAATCAACTTTTAGCAACACAAATACCATAATATAAATGATAGCCTTAAGGACTGTAAACAACACAGTAACATGACACAAGCCTTCAGCACCACTAGTTCTAGATATGAAAACAAGAAGTAATTTTATTAGCATTGTTAAGGGAGAAGCTGCTGCCCGAGCATTCACCCACCACTCAAGGAGTCGCACACACACCGCCTTAGACTTTAACTGGTTGGACCAGAGTCCCTTCGCAGCAGCAACGCCAGTGAGCCCATGGGTGCCCCTTTCAACTCCTCACACACACACTCATCCTCGGGCGCTGCTTCTTGCCTCGGGCTCGACCCTAGGTTCCCCAAAGTAGAATCTCTGATCAAGGCCTTCGAAATAAAAAGCATAATTTATTCCAGCTATGGTGCACAAATCTAGACTGCTCAAGCTGGATGCTTCTGGAGAGGCACCCCAAACACTAAAATTCCTGGGCAATTATACTCTTACAATCTAAGCTCCTGCCCCTCACACCATAGTCTGGTCCAATAGTAATATTCAGGTCTGGGGTCATGTTCTCTCTCATTGGAGGCCTTTTTCTCATCTCTAGGCAGGTTCTTTTCTTTCCTGGTTTTTAGGCTAGTGGTTACTATATCTCCTTTTGCTGGCTCAAACTGGGTCTGGGGCTTTTCAAATCTTCCTGTTCCTCCAACCAGAGAATAGGTCAACGTTAAGCAAAAGCATTAAGCAAGCTATGAGTCCTGCTTGTCATGAACAACTACTTTTAAGCAGCTAAACAAAATCCTGAAACCCCTCCAAAACATCTTAATAGCCTCTATAATTTATATACATTCCTGTACTATTATAGCCTTACAATCTTATCCCATTTATGCGCCACGCTGCTTAAGTCTCATTCAGGTGTGGTCCACATGCTTGAGTAGCTCAGCTTTGCCACCTTCCACAACAGCTTAACCCTGCAGACAAGTCCTCCTCGCCTGAAGTAAGGCTCATTTTCACCCAATTTGTACAAAGCATCACCCTCTCTGCTATCAGGTTTACTGCTGATTTTGTTTCCAAAGAGGATTTAACCTCAGGATTAATCCAGCTCAATGCTTGGTCCTCTCATAAGCATGTTGTGGTAGCGCAGTTCCGCCTTGTGTCAATGATCTATTCTTTTCAAGACTCCTGGCACTCCGAGACCTTTGTCAGGCACACATGTGTGACTGACACTGCTCACGGAGATTTTCTGCAGTTGCATATGCCATGGTGGAGTGCCCAAAACCATTTTCTGTAGTCACTTTTGACAAAAGCCCCGTTGTCTCACACTCCAGTCCATTGTTACTATGACAACAGTATTACACAATGTCTCCAAATTACCAATGTTTGATTTCAATCATGGGTTCCTCCACCCCCACCAGCTCACAGAGAATGCGGCCTTACTCTCAGGTCCCTTTCAATAAGGGAAGTCTGAACTACAGACTTACACAGTGCGAAATGTAGTAAGATTCAGCCCAAGAAGCTCTCACTTCTGTGATGAAAACTAACATTTAGAAGCTGACATAGCTTAAACGAGTGGTTAGCAGACATGACACTATTTAAAACCATGAACAAGAACTCCAGTGAGAAAGCAAAAGCATCCTTCCACTCAGCCTAAAACATGGAATTTTTATCCTATGGTTGCTATCATGCAAGGTTCACTTGAGAAGGACCCCATCAAGAAACAGTATGAGTAGACTTAAACATATTAGGTCTTTGAGCCACTGTGTATGCACAGGATTTAAAACTATTTGCTACTCAAGGAAGCAGGGTTCCACACACATGCTCCACTCACAAAGCAGAAACAGACCAAAAGAATTCATAACCCGAATAGGCTGATAAGCCTGCTTCCACAACAGATTTGGCTTTGATCAGTGAGTATCTGAGTAATAAAAACTATTAATAGCCAGCATTTTTATTTGGCATATCTGGACAAATACTAGATAGATGCTGTTAACCAGGACTGCTTGGCCTTAAGCATATGAAATCACGAGGTGTCTCTGCTCTGTACGTCAATGTTAACTGCAACCAACAGACAGGAGAGCTCCTCCACTGTAGGGATTAATTCATGTCCTCCTAATGGAACAAAACTCAAGTTTCTGGTACACAAGAACAGTCTAAAGTTCTTTAGACTGTCCTGCAGCTTAAAAATGTTCAAATACAAGCCACTGTTTTCCCATTGCACACCGAGTAGTCAGTAGCAGTAGTGCTCCAACTCTGTAATTCAAAAGTCAAAGCAGGAATACTAACAATATTCAAGAATCTTCTGATACAAACAGCAGCAATAGTTGTCCTGATTTTATCATAGATCACTAGTGGTTTTACAGTGCAAACAGTAGGCTTTTCCTATGTCCCCTTTTTCATGTTTAAAAAGTAACCTAAGCTTCCTTCTAGAACACTAGTTCTCCAAGAGAGTCTTTGAGAATTCAGCACATCTCTCCAACAGACAACATGCATAACCAGCTCCCAATGTACCTCAATTACCAATATCCCCCTCTAATATTTATTAAGAAGCTACTAGTCTTCTACAGGCTTCTGTCAATCCAGCAATCCTACTGAAGGCAAGAACTTTGAGCATTCTAAAATCTCAAGGGACAAAAATATCATCAATTGTAATAATTTCACTGTTTGTTGGGATTTTTTTCCATTATCCTTTTTGCACTTGAAAAAGACAGCAAACAAGCAAACTAAAACTTTTTTAAGCTAGCAGGTTTTCCAAAGTACAGGTCCTGCCCTTCGCATAGGGATCGCTGTTATTTAAATGTCTCTTTGTTAACATGTCAAAACATTGCTCACCCTGCTATGCTTTCTCAGACTGCCTTCCAAGCAGAGGAACTGTACCGCCCTAAAAGTTAGAGCCATGTCTGATTTTACTACCTTAAAAATATCACAGAAAACACTATCAAAGAGCAAAATTGTGCAGTAGCCAGTTGTACATGCCTTCTTTGCAAGGTGACCAAATAGGTGAGCAGTTCAGTAATTGGGCAAATTACCACTTCTACAATTAGTTTAAGGTTTACTATGCACTAGTTCTACCCATGAACTTATAAAAAAAAAAATCAATACTGGGTAATTGGGGTTATGTTGAGATGAAAATATGAAATAAAAAAATGCCATGCTGTTCATCTTGCATGAGCTCTCACTGCCCACCCCCAAAAGAAATCTGAAAAAATACAGAGTCAAGTGTGCTATTTCATTAGCTGATTGGGCTATTCATTTAAGATGTAAGAAAGGTTTCCCTGGTTAAATCATATAGCACAATCACATAGAAAAATTAACTGCATCCACTTTCTCTGGTCAAAGAGAGACAAATGCACCTTGATGCTACCATTAGAGATCACTTCGTAGCACTGGGACAGTAAATTCATCATGCCACAAGACCTTTGCAGGAAATTTTATAACTAGCTCAGAGGAAGCCAATCAAAACACTGGTCTAATGTCATATTAAGTAATTCCTGATGGATCCTTAGCGCTGCATGAACCAGAAGTAATTTTAAAAAACTTCTGCAGTTTTGTACAGTGTTCAAGGGAGCTTTTCAGTAGCTAGAATTTTTTATTTCCCTAAAATTACTAGAGTACCCTGTGTGTTCAAGATCCATAAATCATGGCATCACCATAGAAGATGCTCATGGTTTGCATATTTGTGAAGGGTGCCCTTTAAAAACTAAGCAGGTGTATGACACCTGAGATCACTTTCAGGCTAGCAGTCCTATAGTTCTCACAACACTGAAGTGGAGAACCACCTGGGAAAAACAAAAACAAAAACAACTCTGCAGCAACAACTACAGCCTCTGCAGAAACACAGTGGAGGGCAAAGCAAGCCCGGACAGACTGCAAAAGCACAGCTTCTGTAAGGTTATTTTTAGCCTATTTTTTTTTTTAACAAAAAAAGTGTGTTGCACAAACAGACAGTTTTAAAGGAGCTGTTACCACTCAGAAAATACCTTGGAGCTATGCCTATTCAGTGCTCAGCAACCAGAAAACCAAAACAGAAAGTTACCCTATAGATCTACTACACCTAGTTTTGATGTCTGTACCCCCCATACCAACCCCTCACCAAAAAAAAAAAAAAAAAAAAAAAAACAAA
>JAVJGG010000007.1:2064361-2078460 GCA_035590195.1 Aviceda cuculoides | reverse complement strand
CCAACCCCTCACAAAAAAAAAAAAAAAAAAAAAAAAATCAACAGGGTAACACAACAGAAGACTGAGTTTTTCAGCTTGGAAAAGAGACATTTAAGGGAAAAAAAGATAGAGGCCTATAAAATAATGAAGGATATGCAGAGTGCAAATAGAAATGACTGTTCGCTATTTCCCATGAAAAGGAAGGGTTGCGTTTTTTCCTGCAGGGCTACTAAATTGTAGAACTCTCCTGCCACAGAACACCTTCCAAGCCAGAAGTATAGCAGCATTTAAGAAGTGATTAGATCTTTCAAGAATTTTTTTATACCAATGGCTACGCAACACAGTCCAGATGCAGCCTCTACTTGATAAAGTTCCTAAATTGCTGATAGCCATGAGAAAGAAGGATACACTCAAGCCATTCATAGTCATTGTTGGAGAAAAGTGAGATACACTGATCTTTGGTCTGACTGCAGTATAGACTTTCAGATGAAGAAATAGATCATCCTTTCTCCCCAGTCTGACCTGTAGAATAGTCACTACCCCGACATCGCAGCATTCCTCCAAACACACTTACAGAGTTCACCATTCGTTCATTATTCCATGAGCAAATGCAACACTGAGGAACAAAACCACTTTTCATTAGCTCTAGAAGCAGTCCACAAACACTGAAAACGCATCTTCCTGACAGATAAAGCGATCCTAGACGCCATAAATACTGGAGAACACTATCTAACAATTGGTTTTAATGCTTCAATACATTTAGTCCACAAATTGATTACATATAGCAAGCGATGCTTTCAAATGGATTCAATTACTTAGCAACTAAACAAATCTGCAGTGACTAAATATATTGTAAGAGATGGTCAGCAAACCAGCTGAGCACTGCTTACCATCCTCCAAGATCTCCTGCACTTCCAGACCCAGGACACAAAAACAACTGCCACCTGAAAGTGCCACAGTCCATATTCCTCCCAAACTCTGCGCATTTGTGTTCTCTCCCTTTAAGTTCCTGCACTGTCCTACGATTGTAATATGCAACCAGTAAAACAGAAGAACAAGAAATCATACCAGTCGTTTGCTGTCTTACAGTTTCCTGGAGTAGAAGTTTGTGCATAGTCTGATGAGTTTTCATCCGTTCATGTACACTTCTGATTTCCATATAAGCTTCCCAGTGGCAGGGTTTGTACCTACTGAAGTTGGCTGTACAGCTGAGCACTCATAGTACTTTTAGCATAAATATGCACATTCCATTCTAAGGCTAGTGCTAGACACAAGAGCATTCTATAGTTGTAGTGCAATCACTACCTAGCTTTTGCTGGTCTTCCCACTCTGCTTCAATGCCTGGAGTTTTCCTCTGAAAAACCATTATTCATGAACATGCTTCATCTCTGCGCTCTATTCAATTACCACTTTGACCGTTTTTGACCTGTAAAGTGGCCAAAAGAACACCATTCTGTGCTAGATATGATAAAGAAAAGATGCAGACTGCAGTGGCAAAGAAGAAGGGAAGGAAAGAAGATAAATTGGAAAAGTGTCTCCCATTACATCATTTGGAAGAAGATGCCAAGAATAGGTAGCCAAAAATGAGTCTAGATGACTAATTCCTACACAGTCTATTGCTTTTCAGACAGATATCTAAGTTCAGCAATAAATTTTAGGTTATGCCAGGATTTCCAGAGACCATTCTTCAATTAATGCTTTTTAAAAAGCATGCCTTGCTTGTTTAAAAAGGGATACTCTAAGAATGTGATTTTTTTTTTAATTTTTTTTTTCAGACGGATTTCTTCCTTCATATCTGCTGTAAGTCTACACTTAAGGTGTACATAGCAGTACCGTACAATATATTCCAGAAAGCTATTCAAGTATTCCTAGTCAGAATTTGTGCACTAAACAATCATTGTTCCATTATCCTGTGTATAATGTGTTCCTTCAAAAGACTTTTTGAGATAAAAGCTGAAGACCTTAATATAACCATTATACACAAAACCATTCAAAAGAAACAGGAACTTGCCAAAGACAGCAAAACATGCTTGCCCACTAGATGTAAATTGCAAACAAACTCACCACAAACAAGAAAGATTAGACTTCTTTGTCTATACTCGTGTCCCAGTAATTTTATGGAATCAACTAAATCCCAAAGAAACATCATACTACATTACATATTAAATCTAGTGACTGGTGACACTGCCTTCAGTAGTAACTCTCAACGTTGACAGATCAAATATCTAAAGTACAACATACATGTATATCTGTAACTAAACTGAGCACAATAGCATCATGCTTGCTTGTTTAATATAAAAGAGAGTAAATTCTTTAAAAATTCCCAGACTCCAATCTGCCTGCAAGTAGCTTTGTAAGGAGAATGGCATCTAGTCCTGCAGCCCTGCTCAGTGCTTCCAAGGAATCCTACAACTGCAGCAGACAGCAGAAGAGCTTTGGGATTTGATCAGTACAACATGGTCAATATTTTATATATACTGATCATCCCCTAGTCTAACATCTAACATTTAGAGAATTAAGTTCTGTGTAATACAAGCCATAAATTTGATGCTGTACTTCCCCTCACCAAGCCCACAATTTCTTGCTGAATTATAGTATACGTTTAGAGGTATCATCAGTTTGATTATGGTAATTAGATCTAAATAATCTCAAATTACTGCCAGCATTGTACATCAAAATCGGTGTACCACACAGTCTGCCACCTTGATCTGACCTGCCCCATCTCCTCCAAAGAGTACCACAGAGGTTTTAGACAAACCACCCAAAGTGACACTACCCATGCTGCCCCCCCAATCCTAAAACCTTCTGTTGCAACCATCTTTCATCCTATCACCTATGAACACAAAGGTGTGTTGCTGCACCCCGTCCTCCTTTAGAACAAGGTTTTAAAAGACTGAGCAAGAAAATATTTTCCAAACCAAACAAACCCAGTCCTCCTTTACAGGTCACTTTTCTTCTCAGCCTCTTACTATCAACCTTCTCCCATTTAATCTGTATTTTCAGTCAGCAGTTCCCAAAGCCAGGCAGACTCCAGCACTGAACAGACCAAAGTAATAACTTCCTTTAAGTCACATACAAAATTCCAGTTACTGTCTGGAATTTAAGCTTACTTTTCTATTCATCATTGTCACAACAGACTGTTATTGGGACCTACTATATCAAGGGACCTCTTCTCACAGTACTGCTGCATAACCAACTATACTCAGTAACTGCTGTAAAATATTCTCCATATGTTCTACCTCACACAAAGAGATGAAATGAATGAAGTCCATCACATCGCTTGTAAAAAGAAGAAATAGACTTAAAAGAAAAATTATATTTTGATGTTTCCTCCAATTTTCTTTCCCTCAATTTTTGGTGTTGGTTTTTTTTTTTTTAAGTAATAACATAAGTATTGCAATAAAGCTAATGCAAGAACTTGTCCTGTAAGTTTTGCAGCTTTCTCTGCAGGAATTTTGTGTAATAAGTCTTTAAGTAAATAGACATTATCTGAAATTCTGAAAATTGTGTCTTCTTATCTGGATGACATATAGAACAAATCTTATGTTCATAATCTTAACTGTGGTTCCTAAAAATCAAGCTTTCCTTTCCACGTTTGATATAAAACACAACATTGAGCAGGCCATTTTATTCAAGTTAGTAGATGTGAGAAGAACCAGAATTAATAAATAAGTTCAAGGAACTGATCTGAGTGTAAAAAAATGAAAATAGAATTTCCCATTTAGAAAAAAGGTAATACTAAGTACACTGAGAAAAAACATAAAAGTTAAAGACATCCTGACTGAAAAGCTTTTTATACGTTCTAGACACATTTAAAATGATTGAAGTGTTCAATTTTATTTGAAACTGCTTTGGCTCCAGGCTACAGCACACACACTGAAGATATATAACCACTGTCAACAATGGTATCTTGTAACTTATATTGGCAATCTCCAAAGGACTAATGAGAAGCTTCCTCACACTGTATAGAATGCAAGGTTAACCATCTTCCTAACCACTAAGACAACATATAGAGCAGCCCAAAAAGCAAAGACTTTACCTAGTAAAGCTAGTTTTCTTGAAAGCGACCAAGACAAACTTCCATATTCAGATTCTGAATACTATAATTTAACAGATGAAGAGACTTTACCCAACCTCCCCAGGTCAGTTTTTCAGATGCAAGTTCAGCAAAGCTTGTATTATACACCATGAACAAGTTAGTCTTCAATGACTATCACTGTACTTACCTGCAGATTTAAAAGAAGTTAGCTTTTGAGAACAAGCAGTATCTTTCATCTCAAGTCCAGCACATTAACAATTACAACTGCACAAAACATGTATCTGGAAAAATCTCAATATAAGAAGTGACAGACACTTACCAATACACACATCTATCTTCCCCTTGATAGCAGCTTCATGCAAAGGAGTGTAGTTCCAATTGTCTCTAGCATTTGGGTCTGCCCCCTGACACAGTAACAGACTAACCACTTCAGCATGACCAAAAGAGCAGGCATTGTGAAGAGGTATCAGCCCTCCGTCATCACGAGCATGAACGTTGGCTCCTGTCTGTAGCAAGTGCTCTACAACATCCTTCCTTCCAAAACCTGTAAGAGAACATATTTCTGTTCATTTGTCTGGTAAAACAAAATGATTTAATATTTAAAACTGTTCACTCTTAGTCCAGCATACAGACATCAAATGGTATTATTCATGTCCCTCTTCTACTTTTTGGTTCATTTCACCATGAAGTGAGACTACATTCATCTGCTCAAACAACAGCTGGAAGATTCACTTACACTCACGACAGAAGTGAACAGTGTTGTATTATAATTAACCTGACTGGCTGCCACTCTCTCCTATGAAGTTCTACAATGGGCTTGCCGTTCTTTTTCAAGAAAAGCTTATTATAAATCTTAAAAATTTAGTATAATCTATATATACCTAAAGCAAGCATCTTACATACTATCTCTCAACATAGGTCTTCATCTTGGAGAAGACCTCATTAATAAACACTGAAGGACACTGTCAGTGCTCAAGCAGAACCACCTTATCACAACCCAAACTACATTCTTGCTCTTTTACAAAGAGTCTGACCACCTCCAGCTGACAAAGTGACAGACTAAGAAGTTACAGATAAGTAGAACTGAGAGCTCAGCTGGGAAATAATGCCTCAGGAAGGTCTCAGCCTAGGAACACAGCCTCTGTTATGGCCAGGGAAAACATCATCATAAAGCCAGTATCATTAAACTAATATGCTTCAAAATCCTGCATCAGCATGCCAGGCACTGACACCATTGTCCATGATAAACCTGGAAAGGTTCTAGTGCCCAAATGTGCTTCCTATTGTCCCAAATGCCTTAGAGCAGCAGTTTCCAAACTTTTTTGATTGCACACCCCTATCAGTAAAAAGATTTTTGAGCACACACCCCCAGTATATGCATATTTATGTCATATACATGCACTAGTGCACTATTATGTAGATTATAAACATACACAAAAATACAAATTTAAAAAGGCTGAGATAAAGATGAAATAAATACTGTTTTTTGATTTCTACTGTATTTATTAGTGGTATAAAATGTATTTTCTTCCTGCACCCCAAAGAAATATTTGCATACTCCACTTTAGAGACCACTGCCTTAGAGGACAGGAACAAAAATCAGGCTCAAGAGGGACAGTTTGAACTAAAACACAAGTGTTCATTTTTGTACTAGGTTGAATCTCAAAGGTTGGATTGCATTTGGAGCTAAAAGCAGTATCACCAGGTATTTTAAAAGACTGTCACTTTAAGAGTTATTGTGTCTTCTTGTAATCATGGATACCAACCAGCTTAAGTGTGCAGAATCTCACATATATGAGCTATATTTATGAAAGAGCTGAACTAAATGCTGCAGCAAGTGAAATTCCATCACAGTGGTGCTAACTGGCAGCTTATAGATTGTATTAACTCCACAGATCACGGATCAAAAACATAACTAAAAACATTATTTCCCTTCTAGAAGGCAAATACAAAGCTCAAGGAAAGCAACAGAGAAGCTGTCAGCTCTCCCCCGGTGACCATGTAACTCAGCCACAGCAAAATGCTGCTGAAACAGTAAAGAAATGGTTCTCAAAAGTCAGCAGCCTCAGTGGCAGGCAACAACTCAGGCAAAAATACTTGTCAAATCGGAACGTTTTACCCCAGAGTTGCAGTCCCTGGATAGGACCTCCATTTCAATGAGTTAAGCCCCCTTTTTGACAGAGTAGTGCCCTAATTAGAGCTATGCAGACTTGTGGTGCAGTATTAACATCCTTTTCCCCCCACAGCCTATACAGTGAGATCTGTAAGCCAGATCTAGCAGCTTTACATCCACGCCAGCTTATCCAGTTAAGGCTGATGTTATAACTCAACATCCAGCTTTCAGTCAAGCTGCAGGCTAGCCATTCTGCAGGAATTTACAGTGGCTCCTCAGGGAAGCACAGAGTCCTTCAACACCTTTTCTTGAAGGACAGAAGTTTTGTAGAAGCTGACTAATGCTATGGTTAAGGCAGGCAGGGCTAAAACAAAAAGCCCCTTTACTGAGGCTTACCATGGTTTCAGAGTTTTGATGACAGTTCAACAATATCTTTATTTCTGCCTAAAGAAGTATTCTTCTACGAGACACAAGCAAGCAGGTGGAAGAACTGTCTGGGTTACGCACACAGATGCTCACATCTACTAGAGACTCTAGCAGTTCACACCTCTGTTAATCCTGTATGGTAATGTAGCTCAACGGCTCCAGTTAACAAGTACAGCCTGGTTACTTTTGGATAGCTGTAAGGATTTCCCCATCCCTACCGTACAGAGCTCAGCTGCTTTCAGCACAGATGCCGGACCACTACAAATTACAAGTTAGCACACTGAGCAGATATCAAGGTGGGTTTTCTTTAATACATGGGGCTAAACAGCAGTTCAGCAGCTGCACCGCAAGCTGCAGAGCCATACCGGCTGCAAGAAGGGGTCTACAACCAGACTGGCACCCCACTCAGCAATCCAATTTTAGTCCATCACTGCAGATGAGTCAAAGCTTTCTGGTACATTATATACTGATCACTTCACATTAGAAATTATACCACAGAAATGGAAGTATGCAAATCAAAACTGGTATTGTTAAAAGTGATACTTATTTATCATGACAAAACTGCTACCAGAAGACGTTTTTCTTAACTGAACTGTCAGCAAGGCCACTGTCAGCAAGGCCACTACCACTGTAAATCACTGCAGCTTCTAGCATGAAAACTTTTTTGTTTGTTTGTTTCTGTTATAAAACAGTCGAGAACATCACCTGTAAGTCTTCAAATAGAAAATGACAGCTTAAATGGGTACAACAGCAAACAAAGGGTATCTGGTCCCACAGCAAAGCTAACAGGCCTGGGGCATAAATACCAAGAAGCAAGCCCTCAATGTTCCCACGTTTATATTGTTCATTTGACTGGCAAAGGAAAATTGAGCAAGATAGGAATTAGAAAAGGATGTTTTCAACTAAACAGTAAATCAACAGGTTTTATTAGCCTTTAGTTTTTATAGGCTGAACTACTCAAAACAGTGCTGAAACTGCATGAGCATTTGCTTTACATGTACTTCCTGTCTCCCAAGGAAAACCAACCTGACAGTGCCTGAAAAACCCAGATTCCTTTTCAAATTGTTCAGCGATGTGATTTTCAGGACTACACTCGTACTTCTTCAAGGTATTGCTGGACATGGGTTCATTGATAAAGGTATCTTTGGAAATGGCAGCAATAAACACTTTACAGGTTTTGGCAAATTAGCTATTCTGTTCAGTCCTCAAAATGCACAGTAAAGGTTACTGTGATTTTATCCCACCAGACCACCCATCTTTCAGAGGAAAAGTAAGCAATTATGGGAATAGCTTCCCCCACCACCAGAGGCAAACCTGTGAAAACTTGAATTGACAAAGTGCCAGAAACTCTTTAAAATGATCACACAACCCAATCTGACAAAGCAGTTGTAATTACTGAAACTCCTGCAGTGTTGGGGTCGCCTTTTGTAAAAAACAACAGACACATGCTAAGCCATTTGTGACAGATGAAGCACATATAATTTGGTTTAAACTGAAGAAACTAATGTGCTGTCATTTAAGATGACTTTAAAAATCCTATTCTCATATATTTCCAGTGCAACTTTTAATTTACAAAGTCTAAGGAAGAGTTCCCAAGAAAGGACCTGTAATCAAAGATCCCAAAGGACAATCAAATAGAAGGTTCCTACAGAAAACATCCCAAACCAGGGTAACTATGGAGAAGAGTCACATTTAAAGGCCCAGCATGCAAGCTTGTTTTGATGAGATTCACCTGCCAACTTCCAAAGCACACTCATGGGCATGGTCCCTTATTAGCCTGGGCTATTTCACACAGGTAGAATGTAGAAGCTTTGCCCTCATTTTATTTTCTTTACACAATTTATAAGTTTCAGGCAAGTCGCAGTACCTCAGAAAACACACTGTCCAAGAAAGGAAGCAGTAATCCCATTATAAAAAGGCAGTACCAAGAGAACATCTGAAATTCAGGGTGAAACACTCATCAGTCAAACCAAAGAAGGAAAAAATTCAGTGACTCTTCATTTCTCCAGTCACCTCACAGAAACAATGGAAGACTAAGGCTTGGCAAAAGCCAGGAGATGAGCATAGCTGTGATAGCTTTACATAGATCAAGAGACAGGCAGACAATTCAGATAAAACACCACTTAACTAGTTCTTTGCCAATGCTGTATTCTTGCCTTTTTCCAATTTATACCTGTCACTTTAGGCTGAAAGTGAGAAAAAAAGGCTTTAGGTAGTAAACTGGCAGCATGAAAATTAAGCTAAATAGAAGTTTTAAATGCTGTCAGACAGGATAGCTCACAGAGACACGACCAAATGCTTACTAGTACTGCCAAGACCACCTGTCTACTTCACATCCTCCTCCCAGCCCACAAGCTTGTCCTGTCCCATCTCTTCTTGTGGCATTGAACCTAAGTAACAAGAGGCAACAGGGTGAGCAAGCTGAATGACTGATGAGAGAAGTGATGCAAGGAAAGCAATAGGAGCACCAGCTGATCCCCAACACTACATGCTCTGCTTAGGGCTTCCATATTAAACCTGTGTTCAGTTAGTCACAAGCTTTCACATGGTAACAGTTCACACACACTTAATTACCAATACTCCCAGAAGCCACATAACGCATTGTGCAATTTCAAGAGTAGTTTTCAGTAAGTTTGGTAAAAAAAACCAACCAAATAAATATATGGACTTCCCACTAGAATAGGAAGAATGCTTTCCCCAGTGAGTACAATACATCAAGTAGTCAGTTTGATCAGTTTAAGTACAGCTGTACTGTTTCACCCACAGCCCAATTAACGTCACTTTATCACAACATAGCATGAACTCCTCCAAATGCCAATTCCAACCTCTGCAAAGCTGCTGTTATGTGCAGAGTTTAACTTATCACATGGAAAACTTCTCTCACTAGGTGTTTTTCTTCCTCCTTTCACGTGCTTGCTCTTAAGAACACATTGACTCCAAAAGGAGTTAAATTTTACGAAAGTGTACAATCACAGGTTAAGCACACCTGCAGGTATTACTGTGATCTTAGGCAAAGTAGTAAAGACACTCTTATTAGCTGCAATCCCACTTGTTAGAGCACTAAGCATAGCTCATATAAGAATACAAGCCCTCGAAGTGGAAAAACACACATCTTAGAGGCACACGTCCTTTCGAGAATGGTTTTAAACTGTAAGCTAAGGGTGGAAAAAGTTCAAGCTAAGTCACTGTACATCTCTTTGCTTTAGTACTGCATATTCTGGGACATTTTTCCCCAAGACAGGTCTTCCAAGAGCCACCAGCACTTCTCCCACTTCATTAGCCAGAACACAATTAAACTGAGTGATTCAACTAAGTAAACTGAAGAGCCTTCAAGCTGGGAGAAAGGGTACCTGGTTCAGTATTACTGAAGGTCTAAGATTTTGCATTTATATCCTCTTGTAAATCCTTCAAAGGATTTTAAATGGGAAGGAGATACAATACATTGCACAAACTACTGCAAGACCATTCAAGAGAACAAGTTACCAGTCACGAAGAAAGCAAGCTGAACCTTCCTAAGAAGTAATATGCTTGTGACGCTAACAGTTGATGTACTACAAATGCTACAAAAACATAAAAGAAAGAAATTCAAAGTAAAGGCCAGTAATTTATCAATTCATCTTTTTACATGAAAGTCTGCATTTTGCAGGCTCTGAGCCTAAGGCTGCCAGGATGTTTCCTAATTGACTACACAATCTGCACTCTTCATTCTATCCATATGAATCCAGCTGAAAATTGTTATTACCCCTGCTTTAAGCTGCACAAAGCAGAATTAATCAGTCACTTAGCTTTACAAACAATTGTTTGAGTAAGATCACACACCTCTTCTATGGCAAGGATATATCAGACAACTGCAACAAAATGAGTCAGAGTAATTTAAGAATGGTATCTCAAGCAAGGCCTTCCAGGGCAATTTAAGCTAACTTCTTGTACATTGCAGCACAGGTGGAGCGGTCGATTCAGGTGTCTCTGCATAGAGTGGAAGTGTGTAATAAGTTACAAGCTACTTCCTGCCTTTTCCTGGCTCTCCCTCAAGGAACACTCAGCAGCTAGTTACATTAGTTCTGCCTCCTCAGTTGCTTACCTCACACACACACGTTGAAGCAGCTTGCATTTTTATGATTAACAGCTTGCTATTTGACAAATCAACTTGATCAGCTCTCTCCTTAAACTCTGACCACTGACTATTTTCCAACTCAAGTGAGATCCCTTCACTTTCAGGATTAAAGTTGTGTACTCCAGAAATTTTCCAAAGAATATTTGCATATATTAGCCTTCATAAAAAGATTTGACTTCCAACAGTTATTACTACTGATAACAAAAGCACACTTACAGAAGACTACTTTCCACAAACAACTTTTTGCCATTACTATAGACCCGAGAAGAGAGAAAACAAAGAATATCACTGATGCTCTAACAAGTCACCTTAAACCAGGTTTCTCCAAGCCTGAGTTTGGGCTGATAGCACCAAGAGCACTTCACCCTGTGATTGCAACTCCATACCTTCCAAAAGACACTCCGGAAACCTCTACCTCTTCTTCATTACAGAAGTGGGCATTAAGCCACAGTTCAGCAATTAATTACTATTAGTACTCTCTGCATCCTTGGGTTGAACACTAGAAAGAGAATAAATGTAAAGCTAAAAGGTGGTGTCGCCTAAGAACTTGAGGGGCTAACTTCATGATCATTGTTTCAGAAGGGAAGAAGCAAGTCCATTACCAAGCTGTCTGCTACAAATTCTTGCTGGCTCTGGGAAAAAGCTGGGATTTCAGACAAAAGGTCACAGAACTCCTCCTCATCTAGGGATATGAAAAGTAGAAAAGTCTTGGAAAGCCAGCCTTGGTATGCGAGTGCTACAAATGGAGGATAACACACACAAAAAAGCCGTGAAAGTACCACTGCCAACACCAAACATAATGGACCAATACAGGCACCTCCCCAACCACATAATGATTCACAGAAGGTACGTAGCCTAAGAGTAAAGTCCCACTCTACACCACACAAAATGTGACACATTATCACATAGACTGAAATCATCCAACCATTAAAAAAAAAAAAGTCAATAGCATTCCCCAAAGAGGGGGGGAAATCTACCTCACACACATGCAGAACAACCAACTCATTGGTGATGCTGGCTAAAAAGGTATTTTGTCAACTATGTGACAACATCATCACCAAACACAGGATTATTAAGACAGCTTACAAGAACAGACAGCACAAGCATAATAAAATTTTTCAACTAGTGAGGGGTATATAATAAAGGTGTTCATAATCTGGTGAAATCACCAATGACAGTTAAGATCTTTCTCAAGGAAAAGAGGTAACACATGTTTAGACCAAAGGAGGAAAGCAGTGGAAAGGAAAGGGAGCGGAATAGTTTGTCTCATTCAATGTAGTTTGAAGAGGACCATTAAGCAGAACATAGGATATTCCAGTGAAAAGGGTGGAAAAAACAAAGAGGAAGCGAGTTACTTTTAATACAAGTTAACAGTCCAATTATTTAGTGAACACCATACCACAGGATGAGCTACTACTAACATGTAGAAACTGGGTCTTGCTCAAATAGTTGCCGAGCTACAAACTGCAGGAAGAATACTCAGAGAAGTATCATATATAAATAGGAGAAGTGTATAACTCTTCCTAAGACATCTGCTTTTGGACACCAGTACGGATAAAACCTTGAGCCAAACATACCTTTGCTTGTCCCTAGCACAGTTGCTTTTTAAATTCTTTTTAGTTATAAGCAAGCTAGTTTTCATTGACAAAGCTGAATGCAAGTGCTGTGAATACATTAATACCTGCACTTGATTTCTTTTTTGTATTTTAAAGTCACTCAATCACTTTCAAGTCTTCAGGATCTCCTTCTTACTCTGATTCTTGGGTGACGCTGCACAATATACAAAGCCTGCACCGGTACCAGAGACGCAAATACCCTGCAATCCACACAGCAGCTGAGACACTACTGAGCTTTCCTCTCTCCAAGCATGTGTACCTCTACAGAAGAATACCTCAAATCACTTGCAAAGGAAAAGCTGAGCACCACACATCCTGAAAGACATTCAGAATTTCAAGAGAGACTCTGCTAGAATAAGAGTCCAGTTGGAGGATGAAAGGAAAACAACCCTTTGTGCAACCTCTTCCTGCTTGCAAGAGAGGTTTCTATCACCCTGATATGGCCTCAGTATTAATTTATGCCTTATGAATAGCTAACCAAAGCAGGTCAGATTTATTCAGCACACTAGCTGACATTTCAACACAGAGTTGAAGAACTGATTCCCCTTCATTCGGATATCCCAAATAAAGAAAATCTGGATAACACCGTTGCTTCAACTTGATGTGGCTGGGCACATTTTATCTGGAAGTAGATAATGGACAGATGATTTCAACTTCTAGAAGCAGATTTATATCTATCTCCAGCTTTTGAAATAACTGATTACAGAGATTTCAGTTCTCACCTTACCCCCAGCTTACATACATGCTAACGATTCTGAACGTTCTCAGAAGTCACCCCTTTTATCCTCCTTCTGCCACGAGAAAGGAGATATAAAGGAGATTTTGAAACTAGAAAACTCACAGAGCTTAAGGAAACCTGAACTTGGTGCTTTTCACAAGGAACTAGAACTAGGGAAGTTGTCCTTCCCTGTTACAGTAAAAGTAACTTTACTGCCTGGCCTTGCTGCCAAAAAGGACATCTGAGAAAACCAGACTGAGCTAGGGAGAAGCCAAGTATCTAGAGCGGGGAGTGGGGGTGGGGGGAGAGGAATCCAGCTACCCCCAAAACTGGGAGAAGAAGAAGAAATTAGAAGAATTCCTCTATCAGAAATCACAAGATCTGAAGTGGAACCCTCTGTCTTGTCATTTAAGAATTTAGCTTCAAAAGGTTTGAAAGAAGCAGTTTAAAACATTGCATATTGCACTCTCCGACTCCCATTCCCCTAGTGAAGGCCATATAATTCACACTTATGTATGGCTCATAAAACATGAGCTATTATCCAAAACACAGCTTCATATACACAGGAGACTCGTATGCTCATAAGCAAACAAGTTTTATTTCTCCTTTTGCTCACAAAGGAGAAGGAGATCAAATCAACACACTGCACCACTGGCAGATATATAATGCCTAAGATCAGTTGCATTCAAACAACGTGCTTATGGGCCTTTCCAAAAGGCAGGACCCCAACTATTATTACATGTCAAATCCATTTGGACCAGCCGACATACTGCAGTGATTTGAGATAAAATATGTATGGTAGCTAAGGAAAGTCTTAAATCTAGAAAAACAGATACAGGAATTTGTTAGGTACAAGAACTTCATCTGCCGTTTTCCTCATGCTACAAGGAAGCACCTTCCATTGCTATTACAGTAACACCCTAATGACAGTATCACCTTTCAAAGCCTTACCCCCTCAAGAAAGTTTTGTTCATTCCTTCTCTAATTGAAGTAGAAATTACCACTGCAGCTTCAGCACTACAGTTTGTACTAGCACTGAAGTTACAACTTGAGATCTCAGAGTTTAAAGGGAAGCAGCAAGGTCTAATTTTAAG
>JAVJGG010000007.1:2018452-2050254 GCA_035590195.1 Aviceda cuculoides | reverse complement strand
GATGTTTGGCTATTGAAGTTTTAGCTTGTGAATAGTTGAGAACTGCAGTCATGTACCTTATTGTTTGTTTTTTTTTGTGTGTGTGTGTGAAAGTTTTGTGGTTGATCTTTTTTTTTTTTTTTTTTTACCCTGGTGAGTAGGTGATGCTTTAAAAGTGAAATGTCAAGAGGAGCTGGACTGTCTGCAGACGATTGGCATCTTTGCTGACCAGAGACAGCCAGAGCAGGATTGAAAGCATAAGGGGGGCATTGAAATCAAAGGGCATTTTCCTTTGAATTTTGCTGTGCCATATATGTTTCCTTAGAGGTAGGAAAGGAATTCTCTGACCTGGGAGCCAGGGTAGGTGTGCTGGCAAGGGGTGGTGCAATTAAGCAGTTCATTGTTGGGCATGGGAGGAGCAGGGGCTCATGTGCCAGGCCTCCAAACACCACCTGGGTGATGCTGCCTGCAGAAGGAGGGTTGCAGCGTTTCTGAAGCTTTCCAGGGGAGAAGCTGGGCCTTGGTGCCAGGGGCACAGGACTTAGCATCCCAAGTGGCCCTGCCTTGGGGCAGGAGGTCACTGTCTTAACATGAATATTGTGCGAGTCTAGCTGGGGGAAGAGCATGTTAAGAAGACAAATGTATTTCAAAGGCAGGGCTGATCTGTGGAAGTGCTGAAGAGTGATTAAAGGCTGCAATTAATCAAGAAACCTGCTTGTCTTCTTGGATGATGCTTAAATCTAGCCCAGCTATGACCTGGATTGTATGAAAAATGTGAACTGTCATTTGGCTTGGGGAGGCCTATCTGTCTGCATTTAATCTAAAATGCTCTTTGCTGTGTAGTTGCTGTATGAGTAAACAACTGTTTAGTTGTTTACCCTAAATGGCAATCATGAAGCTGAAGACTTTTTTTCCTCCTGATTTTGTTGATCAGAAGGTGTGTGTGTTTAAAGTCATGCTGCCAAGCTTGCTCTTGTGCAAGTGAATCGTGCTTGGTGTCATTTTTACAGGGTGTAGGAAAGAGATGGGTCTAATGTTACGAAAATGTGTAGCGAGGGAGGTGTCTGTTTCTTTCCAAGCTCTTCCAGCGGGAATCCCTGGCAATTGCAATGCTGCTAATTCTTAAATAGGGCTGTGGTCTTTTTAGGACTGTACTGAAGAACTGCTTTGCAGTCTGTTGACCTTAATAAGAGAAATATTTCTGTGGAGACACTGCCAAATTTGTGCTCAAAAATGGAAGTGCAGTCTCGCTGTGTGTCTAGTTGCGCAATCTTTGTCGTCATTCATGAAACCGATGGTGCATTCTTTGGTCATCCAAAATTTTCATTGGAATCCCCTTCAAAGAGGAGACTTGGTTGCTCATGAGTTGAGGATTAATCCTTGCTTTTCTTTTCCTTTCCTTCCCTTCCCTCTCGGTCCCGCATGCGCACATGCTATAACTTACATTGAAAATACACACAGAAATTCTCTAAGAACAAGCTAGTGTGCATAGAAATGGTTGATAAGAACTGAGATTCTGTATTCAGTCTTCTGAGGGTTTATTGCAAACAAACAGTGAATAAAAGTGATATAAAAATGGCTTGATAGGGTCCTTTTAAGGAAGTTTTCATGTTTGAAACGGTTTTGTAGCTGGGTGAAATAGTAACCAAATTGGCATCTGAACTGGAATCTCAGTGTGCTTTGAGGCTGCAGTCATCTGCTTGGCTGATAAGTGGTGTGTTGATTTTTTTTTTTTTTTTTTTTCCTTTTACATTTGCACTATATATAATAAAAGTATCCCTGCCAGGCTAAGAAAGGCATATCTCTGCTTGGAGTGACCAACAAGAATAGTTCAGCACTCCAAGATGATGAGACCTCAATTGGGTTGTTGCAGGCATTGTGAAATGCTGCGATTTTGTATATGATGTTCTTTTAGCCCCTGGACTGAAGGGCTTTTATGTTGTTCATGTCCCATAAGATATTGATGACTTGGGATTGGGGGGGTGGAGGTAGTCTGCTGTCTGTCTGATAGTAGACGTGTGCTTTGTTTGGACAAATGTGACTGGATTTTCCAAGCTTGCCTTCATGTCCACCTGCTAACTGCTCTGCTGCTGTCTCCTCTTGCCCTGTGCTAGGCTGGGTCCAGGCCACCCCAGGCTCTTCCAGGCTGTGGTCTGCACAAGGTGTCCTGATGTCTGATGTGGATCCTTTTGGCGTTTGAGGTGGGGGGGATTGCATTTGACCAGTGGTTTTCCTTTATTCCTGCCTGTGATGTCACCTGTATCAACGCAGACATAGGAAAGCCAGCGGCTTTGTCCGTTGTGGAAAACGGGCAAAATGCTGTCACAAGCAAGACAAGATGATCTGGGTTTCCACAGGTTAAAAATGTGACAACAGACAGAAAGCCACGGACAAAGATACCGTGTGTGAGCCTAGCAGCCCCTCTGCAAAAGGTTGCCACAGAGTTATTAGGGAGCTTTGAGAGATGCTGCAGGACTGGCAAGAGGTCTTCTGTGGCGAGGAAGTGCACATCTCCCACCTGCCTTGCTGCCCCCTTCCTAAGGTATCAGAATAGGGAGGAGATCACACTCCACTCTACTCCACTCGTCTCCCAGACAGATCAAAGGTGAGCAGAAGCAAGGATTATATGCCAGTTGCCTTCAGGGGTACAGATGGAGGTATTGTAGTGTAGTTCCCCTGTGAGACTCTGCGTCATGGCCAGAGCAGGGCTAATTCTAGGCCACCTTATTCATGTGATTCAAAGTGAACCATGCTCACCATCCCTGTGTTGGAGTCAAAAGCAAGCATGAACTCCCTTGGTGGCTGGGATGGAGTCAGGAGATGGAGAGGTGGAAGATTCCACGATGTGTCATGCTGTCAAGTCCCATGCAAGCTGAGGAGGGAGCAGGTGGGACTGGTTTTGTCAGAAGGGCTCAGAAGTTGCTCCAAAATCTGAGCTGCCTCTCAGTGAAAGGCTGATGTCAGGTATCTAATTGTCCTTTGTAATTAAATCGTAAGCAGCTGGGTTTTTTTCATGGACAATTGCAGTAGAGCAGCACCTGCTTGTTAGCAGAACCTGATGCTAGCATTTGACAGCCTTTTATTTTCCCCATTTGAGGGTGGAGTCCTTTTTGCCTAATTTCCAAAGTAGAGACTGCAGCTGTTTTGGGGCTGTTGTCACACTCTCCTGAAGGTCGTGGCTTCAGTGGAGTACTGTGGCGTAATCAGAGACAGTAGGGCAAGACTTGAGCACACTGGGAGCACTGGACATGGATGATCTGGGTAGCAGGAGAAAGCTGAACAAGGCCCTGTGATTCAGGAGAAGAGAACAGATCAGTTGCTGAACTTGGGGAAGCTCTAGCACTGACAAGAGCTGATTTCTGTGCTGCCGAAGTGACAACCCTGAGTGGTGTGACTTGCTGTACATGATAGTGTAGAAACACAGTCTATTTACCACCAGGGATTTTTAGAGATTACCTTCATTTTAAGGTGTGTGTTGCATGGTGAGCGTTTGAGGTCCTCTTGCTTGGTGGCTATGGTAGGGCATCCTCGAATTTAAACAACACATTTGGGAAAGAGACAACAAATGTTTTGCGTTCTTGGAGGAGGCAGAGAAATTGCCAGAGGAAGAGTGTGGTGTGCAGTGTGGACAGCTACTGTGGGACAGTGGGGCATAGGTGTGGGAACCAGTCCTTGGGGAGAACTGGAGTAGCCAGTGCAGAGCTGGGCTCATGCCTGACAGTCTGGCTTGGGATGACATAGGAACGGGAGAACAAACTCAACTGTGGATGCCAGAAGAGAGGCTGAGGCTTTGAATTGCCTTGTTAGAGCTGTCCTGCTGCCTGCAGTGTCTGGTTACCTTGTATTGTGTGCATTGCTTTGTTTGTGCTTGGAGGCTTTTTTTTAAGGCTTCTAATACAGAACTTGCTAAAATTACTTGAAATCAGGATGGCAGTGTGCATATTTAACACTGACAGAGTCCTCTTCCTTATGCAAAAGGTTTCTATGCATTTCTGCTAAAGGAAAGGATTCCTGGTATGTCAGCTTGGTATAAGAAAACTTCTGGTTTGTTCCTTAGCAGCTTGTCTTGCCCTGCCCCATTCCCCATGGGAGTCATCTCCGGGATTTGGGCCTCTGGACTTTGCACTGCCATCACTGAACCAGGAAAACACTAGATTTGGTTGAGTGGATCTTTTTGGTTTGGTTAGTGAAGCAAAGCAGAGTTCTTGGCCTTTAATGCATTAATTTTTTTTTGTTTGTGTTTTTTATTTTTACAGTCACTGAAATCTGTCTTTGCAGGAATTGACCTATAAGAGAGATGCTCAGTACCAAGTGATTCTTTGTTTCATTGCGTGAGAACTATTTAAAAGCTACTGACTGTGGGGGTGAGATAAAATATTAATGTAGGTTTTCCCCTCTCCAGAGTCAATTGGTTACATGAAGACTGATTTGTGCTGTGCTTCAGCATGCTGTGGACACAGATGTCATGAAACGTGCTTTGCTTCCTGCTGTGTGCATGCACTTCGGGTGATGTGATGCCTTTTTCTAAAAACTCCTAAGTGTGAAAAGTTTTCCCATGCAAGTTGGGTTGAGATGTATCATGTGCACGATCCACATGCAGATATATTGCAAGGTGCTACTCCTTTTGCATCTCAGGAGAGAATGGTGGGAAATCATCAACAGTGCTGAATCTTTGTTGCCTTTTGGTGATGTTGTGAATGTGTTATTTGACATTGGGGTAGAGCTCTGAAAAAACAAATATCAGTTTAAAAGCAAAATATGAGTGCATCTGGTAGGTAGTTCTCCTGTATGCTGTGGTGTCTTGTTGCATTTGCAGTATTAAGCAGGTAACTGTGGTAGCCTAGCATGCTTTCCAATTAATGATTTGCTAATAATAGTGCAGGCTAGTTGTTTGGCTCTTGCAAACAATTTTCCAGGGGAGAAGGGAGAAAATGTATTGAATGAAAAGTTCTGTGTTGGATTCAAATTCTTGGAAGTCATCAGAGTACAGGTTTTTTTCCTCCCTCCCCCCCTGCACCATCCTGAGTAGAGGAAGAATAACCTATGCAGATGAGTAAAGAAAACTGCTTTACAGTTGCTATACAGATGTTGACAACTGTGAGAGTAAGCAGGCTGGCTGGTGCCAATTAAGGTCACCTATTCTCAGGTGAGCTTGTGGGATGCCAATTTAAGGATGTGCTATTTAAGGGAGCACCTTGTAGGGACAAGGAGTGGGGAGGGAGTCCTTAAAGTAAGTCAATTACAACAATCCAACTCCTGCTGCCACAAACAACATGTCTTGGTGCTTTTGGCTAGCTAAGACCATATCTGGCTCTGAGGAAGCAGTGCAGCTGGGTTGTAGGAGTCTCAGCCTGCCTCCTTGGTCTGCTATACAGTGATCTCCTTGACTACAGCAGGAGAGCTGATGGGATTCTGGTGACCACAGTATCAGGTGCCTCGTACAGATGAGGAGGCCTCGGCATTTTTAGGAGCTGTTGAGTGGATGAAGTTTTCGACCTGTAATGGGAAGATCACCTGTGTCAATGTGGCCTTCTCTCCCAGCTGCTCAGCTGGAACAATTTGCTCTCTGGCAGTTTCGTTGTTGGGAACCAGATATAAAAACTGGGGTTGGGGGGTTCAAGACCTGTGAAACAACTGACTGGTTGGCTTTGGGAGAAATTTCATTTGGGGTGTTCAACTGGACCATCTTTGAAGGCTTATGGTTCTGCCCCAGCAGTCTGCTGGAGGCTGAAGTCATATTGTACTTGTGGTATTTTCCTGGCTAAAGCTTGGTCCTGAATGTGCTGATTGGGTTGCCAACATGGTCAGTGGCAGTGTGGTTTAGGACTGATGCAGGCTTCGTGGTTAGGGGTGACTTGCTTGTGGCCAGTGGATGGAGGCTGTGTTTGGACTGAACTGTGACTGCTGGAGTGCTTGCCTGCTTGAGTTGGTTGTGGTTTAAAGCAAAACCTTAATTTCAGATCTGTTTTGTTTTGTTTTGTTTTTCCAGTGGTCATTCTCAGGACCTCAGTGCTTCTCCAAAAGGTGTACTGAGTACACCTACTCTACTGGTTTTAGCTGTGGCTAGGTTGGACTCCTGGGGGTGGGTGTGAAACTGGGCTAGGACCTACAGACTTTACAAGGTAACATTAATTTCGAGTTGACAGTTCAGCATGGCAAGCTCTCCATGAACCAGGTGACAGCTTTGAGGTGAGTTAGGCACTTTTGTGGGGAAGTCCATTAGACTTAGAGCTTTGTGAGGATCAGGCTAAACTGAACTATGGAGGCAAGTAACCTTCAGAGCAAAACAAAGCTGCATCTCAAATCCTGTTCAGACCTGCCTGGTTTTGCCACATGCTGACTCAGAGGTGATGCTTGAATACGCCAGGGAGGAGCTGTATTGTTGTTGATCTAGGTTACACTGAATTGTGCTGATGAGATGATGTGAGACTTCTGTTGGGCTTTTGTTAGTGGGGTTTCACAAGCTTGGCTTAAGTGATCTCTGTAAGGCCCTTTATGAAAGTGATACCAGGATATCTTCCCCTTTACCCGGTTTTAGGGTGATGCTTGCCAAGCATCCAGTTTAGATAAGCATTTTTATTTGTGTTACATGAGAGGAAATCCAGATGTCCCAGACCATTCTGGGAGAGGTCACTTCTCCTTCACCTGGTACCTATCACTTTCTGTAGAGTTTTCAGGCTCTCTCTGTTATGGTTTAACAGGAAGGAGACAAAGGTACAACAATGGTAGGACAAGGATTTGTGGACCTTATGCTGTGATTGGTGATAAAATTAATATTGTAGGTTTTTGTCCCAACAGAATGCAAGATCGTGACACCCTGTGCTTGAGACATGTCTCTTGAATGATCTCCAGTTTCTGTGTGGTGAATTGCTTTTGGAGCATCTTTTTTGAATTTTTAGCAGGTGTTTTCCTCTCCAGCAATACAGAGTGAGCAGTGGCATGTGATAAGGGACAGATCATGCCCTGTAGAAGGGTAGGGTTGTTGATGAGCTTCTAAAAAATAAATTGGCCATGGTTTCCACAGCACAAAAATCTGCAGGGTTTGGCTTGAGAGAGAGGTGCTTGACCTGATTTGCATCCCATATATCTAGCTGCCGTTTCTGCCACGTGAAACAACACAGTGGAAAAAATATTGAAAGTGAACACAGCGACTGGGTCTTGCTTGACTTTGAGACATGTGCAATGCATTTGGTGCCTTTGCATCTGTGAAAGGCTGGCAACAGAGGACTGCTGGAGCACCTGATTTCTCCCAAACCTACCACAAAACAAGTATCCTTACAGCTAGTACGGCCCCTTGCTATGTGGTCAACAAGTGGAGGAGAGTGACCTTCCTGCAGCAGAAGAAACATGCACCTCTGTTGCGTGGCCTCTGAAACATTATGGTGGACACAGCAGAACTGCAAAATTGCACAGCAGCACAGACCGTGAGTGCTGCATGGTGCAGCAGCACCCAGCTGCATCTCTAGCTGTTGTGGAGCTGTGTTGCTGACCATTTAATACCTTTCTTCACTCACTGTGGCCTCTTTCTTAGATGAAGCAGTTGAATATGAATGGCAAGCAATTTTTCTCTGAACAGATAATGTTAGAAAGCAAGGACTTAGCAATGTGCAGAGCTGAAATGCACAGGCACAGAATGTATGGTGTGGAGGATGGAGAGGCAGGGACCTCTGTCTGAGACTGGCTGCCTGACGTCAGTCTTTTACTGTAAGTATTCCTATTGTCTGGGTCTGAACAGTTGCATTTTCATCACTCACACTAAAATTCTCAGATAAACCATGATCAATCAAGAATGAAGGACCCAAAAATGGGATAAAGGCTGGGGATAGTGTTCCACTCTGAAGAGCAGTCACCTCATATTGACCATCCTGACATTTGCATTTATATCTTTCCACCCTCCCTCTGTATTTATACTGTGTAACTCACTGGTCTGTACACATGTTCTCCTCTACTACGTTATGGGGAAAAATAGTATAACTGTCTGTCAAATTGGAAACCATTGCACTTTACAGGACTACGTCCTCAACAGATAGTGAGATGCCACTGTATTTATTGCAGTGTGTGATAGGGAATGTTTCAAGGTATTTATGCCCAATTCGTTTTCTCCTCAAAAAGGGCTGAGCAGCTGGGGCCTTGTCTCTGTGGGAGCAAAGGGGACACAAGGCAGCTAAAAAAAATCAGATTTCCCCTTACTTTTGTAATTCCTCATCCTCTTCTCTATCTGTGAAGTGGGGACTAGCTTACGGGAGTGATGACCTTCCTTAGCAGGGGAAGTTAGTCATGATGGGACCCATAGGAGCTGGAGCAGAAGAGATGGTAAGGAGGCAGCTGAGCTGCTCAGCACACTTTGGGAGATCTGTATGTGGAAGGTGTCTTGCAAATTGCAGACTCACCCAGGAGTTGCCCAAGGGCACAGGGAATTGTAAATCCAGACAAACTGGTGTCAGACTGAGCTACAGCTGTGTGGTGCAAAGCTTTTACTCTATGATGGGGAGCTGTTCCTGGGCACAAACTGGTTTTAAAGAGCACTGTAGGTTAAGGGTACAGCTGCTGGCTTGGCCTCCGCTGCCTCAATATGGTCTCTGAGCCAGCCTCCGTCCCACTGTTACCCCTTCTGTGTGACTCCATCTTGCACCACCACATCGCTGGGCAGTCCAACCAGGAGCAAGCAGCAAGAGCTGGGATGATCAATGCTGCCTTAAAGTAGTCACCAAGTAGTCCTTTGGATGGGTTGCTTTTCCTGGGGAAGCCTCATCTGGGCCGTATCCTCAGGAAGCCAGCATGCGATGTCCAGAGAGGAGCAAGCAAGCAGACCTCTCTCCATGCTGCTGGGGTATCCCAGGCAGGGAGAGAGGCACAGACTTATCCTGTTGATAAGTCCATGCTGCTGCAAGGACGGGAGGTTTTCTGTGTGTTTCCTCTTCTGGTCTGCGTGGTGCTTTTTACCCCCTTGCCATGTGCGGCTGTATTTTACAGGCAAAACTGCTGGATGGGGTCAAATGTGTTTGGTGGCAGGTTTCCAAACCAGGGAGTCTGCAGCAAGCACCAGGCCTACTTACATGCGTTGCATAACCAGACGAGTTTTCAGCTCCCTGTGCGTTTCTCTAAATCTTCCTTTTGAACAGGCTCTTTCTTTGTCTGAGAGATTTTGATGCTCTTATTTCAGATAATGATGCATGCACTGGATATGGAAAATTCTCGTGTCCAAATGACTCTGGTTTATCAAAGCAGCTAAATTTAGGAAATCTATCAAAAAAGAGCTTCCCCCTCCTGTGATCTGACATAACGCTTCTTGGTCGCTGTTATTTTTACTACGGAACAGCTTAAATCTATTTTGGTTGGGCCCCAAGTGATGGCTACAGTGTGAAAGATGACATTTGTTCCAGTGAAGTAAGGCAGCCGTGCTGCAGCTTCAGGGCTCTGAGGGCAGTCTGCTCACCCTGAGCTTGTGCCAGTGGTGCTTGGGGCCCCCTGGCAGTCCTGCTCAGCTCTCTCGAGCCCTGTCCGCTTGGCAGAGGGTCTCTGGGCCTCCCCACCTTGCTCTGGGTCTCAGAGCTCTGGTTAAAAAGGTAGCAATAAGCCTCTGATGGCAGTTAACTTTTTCAGCATCTTGGAGGTGTAGTGAGTGGCAGGGACTTTAACACCCCCAAACTGCATCCATCATCCAAATTCTAGGAGGATAGCATAGAGAAGATGGTATTTCACTGGCACCAAAGTAGGGAGACAACTGCGTGCGCACTGGGAGTTTGTGTGGGAACCAGTATGCCTCTGGTTTCATAGGTCTCTAATACATGGACTTCCTTTCACTGTACCCTGTTAGGATCAGGACTGAGCCATCCCAAGCTTGAAAATCCACTGCTGGAATCGTGCCCCACTGGAGCACCTTGAGCTCTTGGTGTCAGGAATATATAACTGAAGCTTTCAAACTTTTTTACTGGTTCCGTTGGGGGAGTTTTTGGGTTTTTTTGAAAGCCAGCTCTTTTGTTAAAGCTGGCTCTGTGGAGTTTGGGGCTCCTATTTTCATATAGGTGACTGCTTTGCTTCAGCTGCCTTCTGACTTGTTTCCGAACATCCCACGCCTGCTTTCACATTGAGATAGGAGCGAAGGCAGACAACTGGGACATTGGGAAGAGATGTCATTGCTTGCTGGCTGCAATATCCCAGAGATCTGCAGAGCAAGAATTTACTTACTTTTTTTTTTTTTTTTTTTAAGCTTCTGATGGACAGTTGTGCAGAAACATTCAGTGGGTGAAAATGGAGGCAATGCGAAGCCTCACTTGGGAACTTTGGTCATCTCCAGGAACTTGTGCCCAGCTTTGTGACAGTGCTGGAGGGCTGTGTAGGGAATGAAGCTCCTGCGTGCTTTGTCCTTGCTAACAGGTCCAGTCAGATCTGTGTACCTGAACCTGTACTGTCAGGGGTTTTGGGCAGGGAGTCTCACTCACGCTGGTGAAGGAGAAACCTGTCATCTAGCACTGGTGACATTTTCATGCCAGCTTTAGTAAGTGAGAAGTTTGTAATTTCTCAGAGGAGCATGCTTGTGCCCAGGGGGAGACCTTCAGACTCTGAGGTGATGTTTGCTGGATTTTGGCAAGATATTAACCAATGATTGTGCAGGCAAATAATTCAGCTCAGCAAGTGGCTGCAGTGGTCAGCTTGGAGCCTTCCTAGGATAAGATGCTGAAATAAATGATCAAGAGTTGAGTTGTGTGTGCGTTTTTTCCCAAGAAATGTCTTTGTGCTTCAAAGGTTCAGCCAAAGTAAAGACTTTTGGATGAAAGAAAAGTTTGGGAACATTCCTTTGGGATCAGAAAAAAAGTACCTTTCTCTGTTTTCTTTTGTAACACAAAGCTACCACAAAGCTTTTGGAGCTGCCTGTTATTTTTAACTTGTTCCTTGTCATTCTTTGAAATAGATCATATCTTCTACAACAAAAGAAAGCCTAGCACGTTATGTACATATACACATGCACATTTTTGAATGCCTGCAGTGAAGCTAAACACAATGTTAAGAAAATGTTGCCAAACAAGGCAAGAGCATGCTCAAGTTAGTGATTCACATGGGGATCTGATAAAAAAAAAAAAAAAAAAAAAAGATAAAAAATAATACACACACACCCCCAAACCATTGGGCTGAAGAGGGTGTGATGAGAGCAGATGCTTGATGGGCTGGTGTGGGGAGCACAGCAGGCTGGCTCTGAATCTGTGACTTGGATTAGCACAGTGCTTTGCAGGTGCTAAAAATGTGCTTCCCATTAAAAGCTGGCAGCTGCAAGCATGGCTGGGTGTCTTTGGGCCAGGGGAAGCTGAGCAGCATAGCTGTTCGCTTACTGAATGGCTGCTTCTGCCCTTGGACAGCAGGGTGGATGCTGGCAGCGTGGACCTCATTGGGAGGTTGAGCAGCTTGAGCGCAGTTCTTGCTTGGTCTCTAGTTCGTTGCCAACATGGCATGTGGGAGCTGCCCGCAAAGTTGTGGCTCTGCTGGAGACAGCATTTTCGCCGCTTGCTCTGTGCTGCTTTATCCCCAGTTGCATAATGCAGCGTGATGTGGATAATCCAGTCATCGTTACAGAAGGATTTAAAACTTTTTAATCGGAAGTCATTTTTAATAAAGCTTTGCCTTGCTTGGAGGACTGTTCTTTTGGCTTGTGTGTTTAAGAAAAATGCAGGAAGCTGAGGGAGGTTGGAGGGAACCAGATCATGGAGAAGGGACACAGGTGCCTCTGTTTGGCTCCCAGGCGGCTGCTGGTGAAGTCCAGAGCTGTGGGACACGTTTCCACTAGCACCAAGCGTGTGAAATCCTTATGTGTGCAAATGGAAGCAGCCACTAGGTCTGTGCTTTCTCTGAATTTTTCCCTCACAGAGCAAACTTTTGGTGGTGGTGGAGGGAAGGAAAGGCTCTTTCTAGTCCAGTCTGGCTCATGCTCCTCCTTTAAACTGTCTTATGTCCAAAATGCTGGTGGTCCTGCAGGGACCCCTGCATCTCGGAACAAATTGGGATCCTGGATAAAATGCAGCAGAGAAGGGGATGCTCTTTGCTTCTCTTGTAATGGCCTTTTGCGTGAGTTTGTGTGATTGACCTTATTTCTTTGGTTGTTGCTCTGCCATTGTATTGTGGGAAGTGCACTGTCTAAAATTACATGTGATCTCTGAGTAGCTCTGTAACATGCTGTCTTCTCCTGTTCTCCTCCTCCTTCTCCAGTGTTTTGCCCACTTTTCTGGCAGAAGCTATCTCTTGAGCTGCCACATCTGCTTCACCTCCCCTCAGAGCCAGTCTGGCTGGGGCCTGAACTCTAGCGCTGAATGGCATTTGAAAGCGAGCATCCTGCTGGTTCCTGCTTTTCCAGTCCCAGTAGTCCTCACTCTTGGGGTATCTTGACCATATGCTTAAGATCCCTCTGAGTCTCTCCTCTTTGATCAGTACAAGTAAATGACTGGGAAGTTTTAAGTTTACTTCTTCCCAAGGCAGATCCTTCTGAGGCGATCAGTGCTGGGCACATCCAGAGGAGAGCCAGCCAGCTTGCAGTTCAGGTGGGTTGGTGAAACATTGAGGGACAGGAGGCCAGGGCTGTGTTACAATGACATTGGTGAGTAAATACCTCAGTGTTATCCACCTGGTGGAAAGCTACCTGGAGAAAAACTTGAAGTAATACAGATTTGCAGCACAAATAGGGGGCCAGGAAGGAGCTCAGCTTTGTCCCAGAGTCCCATAGTGGAGCAGGCAGCTCCTGGGAAGGTGCAGAGGGGTGTGGGAGTGAAATGTTCTCCTGGCAATCCCGCTGCCTCTCTGGGAGGCTGATGAGTTCTTTACAGCCCCCAGGGCTCCTTCCTGTTTCAGTAGCAAACATGACTGCCATAGAAGCAATTTTTAAACAGCAAAGTTGGATGCTGCAGTTTATTTTTGGGCACTGAGAACCCCAGACCAAATGGCATTTAGCAGGCGATGAACTCGGCAGGAGTTAAGTAGCAAAGCTATTGTTTATGAACTCGTATGACTTATCATTGGAAGGCATTCCAGTGGCAGAATAAAAAGTAGTAAGAATTGGTTTCAGCAGAGGTAGTAAAACAATCTAATGTTAAGTCCATAAATAAGCACTTTCCCTTGGGGAAAAGGTATTTGTAAGCAAAAGCTGGTTATTGACTTGATTTACAGCTGTTAGTTGTCACCTGATTGGATATTAGGCAATGAGAGGGTTCAGAGAAGAATGGTTAAATGTTTGGAAGTGCTGAGGAATCACAGAAAAAAAAAAAAAAAGATTTAAAAGATTAGTTCTCATCCCCTCTGGAAAAGGAGCCAAGTAAAAGCTCTTAATAGTAGAAGGACAGACAGAGCTTTGTTCTTGACCATTGAGCAGTGCAAAGCCAGCAGCTCACTCAGACTTCAGAGAGAGAGCAATTTTGGTAATAACAAAAATACTTCAAACAAATGGAGAAGATTTGAAACAAAAATCAGTTCTCCACCTCTGTTGGTACAGGGTAACTCAGGCTCTGAGTTCTGTGGAGTGCTGCTTGGGCACTGCCATGTGTACCAGCAGTGCTTTTGTAGAAGACACCAGCCTTACCTGTGAGACCCAGAAGAGAGTTGGCCACTGGTCTCAGTGCTCTGCTCCTCTGATTTCAGCTGTATGGCTTCACGCAAATCTACATCACACTGTCTCACAAGGAGGAAACACTTGACCTAAGATTGTACTCATGGAACTTCAATGTAAAGGGAAAAAATACATACAGAGAAGCAAGTTAGATCTGATGCCCTTGTAGTTAAGGAAACTTCTGTGATCCTGCAAGTTCCTACTCGGCTAAAGCCATACCTGTGGTCAGCTTGTAGTGTGGTGTTAGTTATTAACTAGCAGGAAGTGGGTAGCTTTGTAGGAGAAGCACCAAGGAAGCATTTTGCTCCAATTAAGCATGAGCCTAGAATAAATTATGTGATGAGATCAAATTCCACAGCAAAGTGGCTTCAATAGAAAGTCATGTTAATAGGTTAAAACAGGGATTAGTTCAGTTGGTTCAATTAACATTGAACTTACTTGACTTAACATTTGAGTCTGAATGGGACTTACGGTGTTTAGACTTTGCTCCTTAGACCAGTTGATCATAGAGGGAAAAAATAAAAATAATTTGTTCTTTTGCTTAAGTGGGCTCTGTGGTTGTCCTGCTGAACAGCAAGGGGTTTAGAGTGACCAAAATAGCTTTACAGAGGAGTATTGCATATGTATCTCACCTTTAATGATCTGGAAGAGAATACTTACTATGCAGGTTTGAAAATAAAGCTCCCTCCAATTCAGTTTGCAGAACACACTGAAGCCTTGGAATGACCCTAAGGCAACAGCAACTCATGGAGCCAAGTTACTTTTACTCAGGAAGGGGTTTATTTAATCTCAGGGAAAACTGTTGGGCAGCGCATGTACACGCATGTCTTGCATGTGTTTTGGTTTGTTCTTCTTTTTCTTAGTTGGCGAAAGCCAGGTAAATTAAAAAAAAAAAAAAAAAAAAGGTTGCTGTGGCAGAATGTAAAAGGCTACTATGAGGTGAACTGCAGGTCTTTCGCTCCCCAGCTGGACTTTGCTGAACTTCCAGAAGAGGAGCTGCATAGCCAGGATCCTACCTTCAGTCGTGGCATGCGTGGACATCTTGTGGGGAAGGAGCAAGCCAACTGAGAGAAAAAACTTGTCCCAAGTGCTTTCCCAGCCTTTGTCTATCTTCAGCACAGGGATTTGTCCCTTTAGTAATGCTTAAAGACACTTTGCCAGTTACTGGTCCAGTCTCTTCGTGAACCCTTGTGAGCTTCTTGAATCTATAGCCTGTTGCAGCGGGGAGTTCTGCAGGCTGTGTCAGGTGCTGGACCGCTTCCTTTGGTTTTCTTCAAGTGCACCTTGCAGTACCTGCATTGAGGCTTCCTAGTTCTTGCGTTGGAGCAGGCAGAAAAACGATGAGCCAGTTCTGGGTGCAATACTGTAGCCAAACTATTGTGAGGAAAATGACTTGCAGGCTTGCCTAATTCTCTAAATTTAGCAGAGGGGAAGGCTGAGACTTGGCCCTGCCTCATCTGTTGCATAAGGCTGAAAGTCCATGAGACCGAGTCTTGTAAGCCCCCCTCCAGGGGCTGGCTTTTCTCGTGGCCAGCTATTAACGTGTTGTGACCCAAACACAAAGAGCCAGAGCTAGCAGGTTGCTGACCAGTCCTGGTGGAACCCTGCCTGTTAACTTTATCATAGTAATGGCTTTGAGAACTCTTAAACTCTTTTTTTTCCTTTAGTGGGACCTGCAGCATGCTAATCATCGGGATGGAAGAAGGCTCAGCATCTCCTCTGTGATGAGGGTGTAATAGCTTTGGAATTACTGTTTGGAAAGGTGGGCTTATGGCTGGTGGGAATTGTTACTGTTTGGACTGGCTGCAGCTGGTGGTGTCTAGCATTCAGGTGGATGCTCTGCATGCAGTCGTGCCTTGCTGTTACTGGGTGAGAACAGACAGGTCGAGGCTGGCTGCAGCTTTCTCTCCAGCTGGTGCCTTGCCTTGGCAGAATGAGAAAATGCTCATGGCAGATACGGCTGAAGGAGTGGAATTAAAAATAACCGAAAGGTAGTTTCTGGGCTTGGTTACTCAGTGACAGGCCTGTTTCTATTCTGGGATGAGGATAATTCGCACTGAGCTCATTACACCATGACTCTCCCTTAAAATGCCTTGACAGTCAATTTCGTTCCAGCTAATAAGGTCCTAAAATGTTAATGAAGCAAATCAATTTTTCATGGCTTTGTATTGCAGTCATCTGAAAGTGCTGTGTTGCAACCTGCCAATTCAAGGAGCTTTTTAGATACTAGAAGGGCAGCAAAATATTCAGAGATTTGGAGGATGCTTTGTTTTCTATTTCAACTTTTCCCCAGTGTCCCCTTTCATTTTCCAGCTTTTATGCTGTGCTGTTTACTTGCCCTCTTTGGTCGCTTACTTTCTCCAGTGCTTGCTATGGACACTCGTGGGCGGAGGTGGCTTGCTCCCACCTTCCCTGTTGCACAGGGAGAAGAAGGATGGAGTGCCCAGCAGAACATGTAGAGATGAAGCTGGACAAGGGAGGTTACTCATGCTGAAATACTATTTGAAACAGACTGAATCTGACACGACAGAGAAGAAATGGCATTATGTTCACACCCCCCTCACCCGATCTTTTGGGGGGGGGCAGTGGTGTCAAAAGTCACAGCCTCCTCTCCTCATGGCAGGCCTCTTGCTGAGATGTCATTGTTACCTGGCATAAATGCTCTCTGCACTCAGTATTTCATCAGTTGGGGAAAGAGGAAAGAGATGTTGCATGCATTGTGTAGCCGCACTGATGGTAGATCAGTTACCTGCACTGGCTTAGGAATAAGTTAGATGTCAACCATCCTTTATTTCTCTGAGCTGCTTATGTCATACCGTCAGAAGGAGACAGAAGGGTGGAAACCTTCATGACTGCTCCTGGAGTTATTTTGATGGAGCTGTTTTGATGATTTCCTACTGCTGTCTCCATTCTGGTTTGTGAGTATGGAGATAGGAAGTACCAAATTGTGTGGTTTGGGCAATGTGTGGGGTTTTCATTTTGCTTTTAATTGAATTCCAGTTCTAACTATAATTAACTTCTGTGTGCCTGAGAGAAAGATAATTAACTAATGTTTTGGGACAAACATAGAGTTATCCAAGTTTTATGCTTGGAAAACTTGTACTGCCACACTGATGAGGGATGATCTCAAATAACTCATGTTGGGGAAATTAGTGGCTGAGGTGTAAATTGGCATTTTGAATAATTACCCTCCTGTAGCTGCTGAGTCGAGCATCCAAAATGCTTTCCACTAAAGTTCTCCACCCAGAGTTACACTCGGTCCAGTGCCAAAGGCTTGCCCAGAGCTTTTGAAACTGCTGAGGTGTGTCATTGTCCTCTTCTGCTGTGACAGCAAGGGGTTAAGAGCTAGCTGATGCTGTCGTGACTTGGGGAGGGAGGACGGTGTTTAACCCCCTTAAGCCTTCCAGTCTCTAGCTGGTGTTTGTGTGACCTCTCCCCTTTCCTGAGTGGCTAAAATCAGAGGTAGCAGTTGCCGGGCTCAGCATCTATCTCCCTGTGTCTCCTGGGCGGGCCTCGAAGAGCACCTTACCCTTTGGCACCATCCCTGGCTCCCTGCCAAGGGTGATTAGCCTGGTAGCTCCTTGGGTAGGAGGTGAAGTGCAGGGTGATCTCAGCTGCAGTACGAAAGCTGCTTGGGCTTGAGCTGAGCAGAGCGCAGCTTCTGCAGCTGGTCTGGGGTTCCTGGCCTGGGGAACTGTAGCTCTAGGTCCTGAAGCTTGACCTAGACCTGTCAGCTCTAAGCCGAAAAGCACTACTGCCTGTTTCCAGAGATCCACCACAGAGGTTGTTTCAAGTTTCTGTCATCTGTCACGAATTAAGAGCCTTGGGAACACATTTTCATGTGCAGCCAGCTGGGGGAAATATTCAAGGTGAGCCATATACATGTCCACAGCCAGAGCTGTGAGGCCTAGAGATGAGGTGCTGGCTCGAGAGGCAGCTGGTGCTATGAATGCAAGGGCTGGAAAGCAATCTGGTGCTTGGGTCAGGCAGCAGCCCCAAGGCCGAGCCGGTCCCTCTGGCAGTTGTGATGCTCCGGAGTGGAGCTGAGCACCCACAGGAGACTACTCTTGTGTTCAAGGAAGGTGTTGCTGCTGACATTTTTGGTCTTGAACCCTTCAAAGGAGAAATAGCAAATTGCCATCAGTTCCTTTTGCATATTTTTGAAAGCTCTGACTCTCTTTCTTGCTCTCCACATCCTTCCTCTGTGCTCTGGTCTTGGGGACTCAACTCTGCAGGTTGGTCCTTTGCCTTGCAACTGGCTGCATTTCCCACTCTACATCTCCAGAGCAAGCTTTGGTTTTTGTTTTCAAGCCTTCCCTTTCTTTTTTAACTATATTTAATCCCAGGCTGATTTGTTCCTGTGCACATGCGGTACCTGGTGGATGGCTCTGCTCACCAGCCTGCTGTTGTGATTGGTGCTCACCAACAGTTTTCTTCTCTATTCCTTTTTTCCGCAGTGGTCTCTCCCACTGGGCCACTTTCACAGGCTGGGGTTCTTGCTGGTTTTGTTTGCTAATTTTAAGCTCCTTTAACGGGGACTGCAATGTGAGGCACATGAAACTTTTGTTCATAATGTGGATTTCACCCTGCTCTGCTCCCTTTTGTGATGTCTTTGCTTTCAGCTTCTTTATTTTTGTTACATTTGCAGCCAGGAGAATAGCCTCCAGTGAGAAGAAAATGAAGTCCTAACTTGGAAGTCTCAATCCACCCCTCTGCTCCAAGCAGGCCAGGTAGATAAGGTTGCTCAGGACTCTAGAAATAAATCAAGGAAAGTGCAGAGTTCTAACTTCCTGGGGAATGTTTTTGTGCGTGACATGCAGGCAGTGCTGTGAGGAGCATATTAAAAATTCATACCAATACAGAGCAGTATTTTCTGTGTGCAGTGCTTGAGAATAAGCTTGTGTGTCGTGCACAGCAACATTTGCAGGAAGCAACTCATTCATTTCATCCAAGCAGAGAGTGGTGAAGACAAGATTTAAATGGCGTGGAGTAGAAACAGGCTTGGGGTAAGACACCATCTCCTTCCCTCTTGTTCTGCCAAGACTCCTGGCAGATTTCTCGTCTACTGTAGAGCTGGCTGCAAAGTTCCAGTGTGTGAGGGTGTTGCCTGTGCTTGCAGCAGAGGGGGAGATCTGTGTACGTGTCTATTCAACGCATCCTGCCTCTGTGACAGGTTTGATCTAATTGTCTAAGTGCTCCAGCTGTTGAACCTCATAAGAACTAACAGCCAGGCAGAGAAGCTGTAGCTTCTCCAACCCCAATCTCTTTGCAGTTGTATGGATGAAAGGGTGTAGGACTACATGCAAAGCAGAGGAGTCTCCTGAGACCTAGGGCTCTCTTGTGAGGCCTGCTTTCTGACTGCTGTTAGAAACTGAGCATGGGACACATGCTTTTGGTACGCAGGCAGTGTTGAAGTGTTCTACTTTCTACTTCTCTGAAGGCATGACTGCTGGGTGCTGTGCTGAGAGATGTCACAAGCAAGGTTTAGTCAAAGGAGGCTTGACAGAGAAGCAGTGGAGGCTGAGATGTAAAGTCTGTCTCCTGCCAACCCCACTTGCAGTGGTTGGTATCTGAAGGCCTTCAGCAAGGAGGAAGAGTGAGAAGGGATTTGGGGTAGGAGAGCAAATGAGCAGTGAGGCTGCAAAAAACAGGGTGTGTATGGTTGGAGCAGCTCTGGGGCATGGTGTGGAGTGAGTGGGTCAGTGCTGAGGCAGACCAGGATGTAGGAACAGCTTGGTTTTGGCTATCTCATGCCCCTGTCATGAAGCATGGGCCTCAACGTCCCAAGCAGACTGAAGAGAGAGAAGCAGCACCACAGAGCGAAGGCCAGGGTCCTGCTCACCCAGTGCTTGCTGGTTGTCCCAATGGAGCCTGGATCCTGACAGCAGGAATGACAGCATGAAAATGAGAAACACCATCAGGCTGATACTGTGCAAATGTGTTGTCCTGGGAGCTCTGAGAGAAAGGAGGTGGCACGGCAGGCTGGAGCAGAGTCTCTCAACCCTGTGCCCTTGCTGCAGATTGTTGACACATGAACAAGGAACCTTGTGCCACTTAGCACAGCCGTTGTAGTGGGAACTGCATGAAGGCAAATGGTCCGTGTGGGATTTTCCTCCTTGCGTGCAAAACTCTTCTCTCTGTTAGGCAGCCAAGTAGGTTTACAGCTGGCCTTGTCTGGCTGCCAGCATGGAGTAACCGAACACTCCTGCAAGTACTCACTTTTCTTGCTGTCAGCCTCCCTCCTAACTCTCTGATTTGTCATGGGTATCTGGCATTTCACGGGTATTTCCTAAAGTCCTGTGAAGTGTGCTTTGCAGCACGCATGGGTCTGATCACTGGCATGGGCCCCGAGGGAGGCATCCCTCCCCAAATCACAGTAAATCAAGGACAGAAGGAATAATGTACCTAACTCTGTACTTGACCAAAAATTGTACAGTGATGCTTTTCTGTGTTCCTGGGCATGTATGGCAGTAGAAATGTCTTCCTTGCACACTGAGTGGCGATACACAGTTGAGCTCTGTCTGGCACATGCAGTTATCCTTGCGGGCTGCAGGCGTTGGCCTGACCCGGGAACCCAGCATGAGCAGCTCCAAGTTGGCCGTGCCTGTGTCTGTTCTGGGATAAAACAGTGGCAGCAAAGAACATCTTGCTGACATAAAAATACCTGATTTGGGTGAGCTGGCTAACGCTGAGAGGAAACAGGCCCTTCTGGTAGAGCTTTGGGCATGGCTGAAGGTTTGTTCCTATCTTTGCCTGTGACCACCCATGTGTAGCAGGTTTCTTTTAAATAGTGCTGGCACCATGACTCGCTCAGCCCATCTGCCGGGGGGGTTTTACAAACCAGCTTATGCTGCAGCCAAAACCAACCATGGTAGTTTCATGGTAGGGTCTTGGTTTATATCTCAGCCTTAGCCTGCTGTACAGCACATTTTACCCATTTGTGGAGACCTGTTTCTGTGCTAAAACACCAGGAGGATGGCCATGGGACAGGTGGAACTCCTCTGCACCGTTTCTGCCATTGTAAATGGAGGGGCAGCAAAAGAGCATCTTCTAAAGCATCTGTTGTCTATCTGCAAGTGCTTTTAACCAGGCTTGGTGGGTGACTCTGCTATCACCTGAACTGGGACTTAGATGGATCTAAAAATCAGGCCTTGGTCAGCAAGTACCCAGCATTAAAGTGCCTTTGCAAATAGGGCTCATACTCCTAAATCATCTGAATAACCTTAGTGATGCAGATTTGTCTCCTGGAAGATGGGATTTTTCTTCAAAAACTCAGTTGTGTTAGTCTTTATCCTTAAGACAAAGTAGTTGGAGTTTTGGTTAAAACCTTAGTGGCTTCTGTGGAAGTTAACATTAAAACCAAGGCCACGTCGAGACTAGGATAAGCTTTGTGGTTTGTGTGTGTGCTATTGCAGGGCAACCTTTCAGAGGGGGCAGCAGAACTGAGGTTTCCAGTAAAATTCGTGACATGCTCATAAAGGAATGTGCAATCAAAATACAGACTGGCTAGTCTGTACACAGGGGCAGAACAAGTGCTGCAGACATGGGCTGCTCTAGCTACATTTAAACTTAACAGTTAAACGAAGCAAACACCACTGCATACCAGGCACTTCACTTTTTCTTTTGTATCAGTGCAATACTTCGTTTGATCTCTTCTTTCCCACCTTGCCACAGCCCTGAAGACTTATTTCTAACCTCCTGCAGCTTGAATAATTTCTCAATAGAAACACGAGGTTTCTGAAACCTCCAGGAGATTCTGGGACTGGAGAGTTGCACCCAAGCAGTGTCTCAATGCTAGTTTGAGCTCTGAAGATGGCATATTGCAATGGGATTTGCACTGGCTTTTATTTAGCAGTGATGTGAAGCATGATTTAGATAGTTATGCCTGGTTTAGTACTGTGATGAGTTTCTACAGCAAAGATGAGCAGTTTGCAAAGACAAGGGAATGAGAACGCTGTGGTGGGAAGGCAGTGGGACATCCCTTGGCTGGGAGGGGGAGGAATAGGAAGGATGCACAGGTGACCTTCTGCCCACTTGGTGTGTGATATATCTCATGGAGTGACTGTGAGAAAATTATGTCTTCTGGGGAGCAGTGTGTATGTCAGCAGGAAATGGGAGTGGTGCTGAAGAAGGTGTGGATGAGGCTGGGGACAGAGTGAGGTGAGCTTTATCCCAGAGGCAACCTAGAGGGGAAGGTAAAGAAAAGGAGGGTTGACTGAAGAGCTGTGAGGAGGGGTTTGCCTGCAAACAAGGCATCTGTTTTACCCTGCAGTAATCTTCTCTGCCCAGAAATGTCCATCTAAGGATTCCTGAAATAGAGAGATGGAAATGGGAATGAAAGCTCAAGCAGACAGACTGGTCTTATTGCACTCCTCTGGTTTATGATCTAATGGATATTAGCCCTGTCTTTAAAGCACATAATCGTGCACTGATTTTATGACGCATCTTTCAGAGCTGGTGTTTTCAGTACTGTTAGCAATAATGCAGTTTGGAAGTCAACCTGGGGTTGGAAACCTGGGAATCACTAGGACACAGAGCCCTGTGGCGTACGTGCTTGATGGGATGCAATACTGCTTTCAGTGTGCGGCAGCTCACGTAATTGAGGACGCTGCCTTGCAGATTTAACTTTGAATTGCAAATACCATCACGATTCTTCTGTTTTGGGAGACATGTCTGCAAGGCTTAAAAGCTGCTCTTCTGCTTCAGGTTTGAGTGTGGGTGTGAGACAAGGGTAGATATTCAAACCAAATGTAAATTCAGATTGTGGACCATGGGGGCAAACGGGAATTACTGGCCCCAGAGGTGGAGTCTCTATCAAGGGGAACTCTCTGTGTGTGTGTGTGTGTGTTCCCTGCCAGGCTCTCCCCTCTGCTTTCATGATACCAAGTGATGTGTTCTTGCCTTGGAAAAACCAAGAGGTTTTAAAGCTGCTTTTTCACAAAAGTGAGAAGAGAAACAGTGTGAGGAGGAGAGGAGGGAAGCAGCATTTGGGGGGCTTCATGTGTAATGGGGCTGACTGTTGTGCCATTGCTGCGCAGCCTGGGCAGTACTTCTTCAAAGCATGATTTCTTTTCTGGTTTTCCTGGGGTGCCTGGCAATTGCAGCTAGACACAGAGAGACATTTTTCTGATGTTTTTTGTTTAACAGCAGAGGAATTTATTGCAAGTGCGTTTCAAAATAGGGGAGTCCAAGGATCATCTGTCGAGTGTTTTCATGGAATTGGGGACAGCTCACAGTGGCTGCTTGATTGATGGGTACAGAAGTTTTGTACAGACCTGTGACTCTAGCCTGCTTATAGCTGGCCTGCCTCTGTAAAGGAAGTTACTGATCTAGCTGGCACAAGCCAGTTGTGGCCTGGTGCCTCTGCCTCGGGTAGGGCTGTTTGGCACCGATGACAGCACGCTCAGTAGAAGAATTGAGCCCTCGCTGGGCATGGATGCTCCCATCCCATATTGCCTTTGAGAGCAGACCCTACCTGCCAGACTGGTATCAAGAGGTCCTTCTGGTGCTGTTGGGTGTCTAAGCTGCGGCTGGACTACATCAAGGAGATGACATGTCAGTGGCCTGGCAGTCTGCCCTCCTGGGGCCAGTCATGCGTGGAGCAGAGCCAGGAGGAAACTTGAGTTGCTCTGAGCAAGCTGCTGGGGCAGTGTTCCTCGGAGCTGGGCACATCGCAGCACCTGGCTTTCCCCTCTCACTGTGCTGACCTATGTCTTGCCCTGGACTACATGCTGCAAGGATGCCAGTGGTGGGGAGCTGCCTACTTGGCACTTGAACAGCAGAGCTGACACAACTCCTTTAGCAGAGGGATACCGTGTGGTGTAAGAGCCCCACGCTGCTACTGTCTCAATACAGAGCTGGTATTGCCCCTATTAGGGCAGAGCTGACGGCTGGGATCTGCATGCTCAGCAGAGTATAGTGTGGTCCAGAGCCCTTACAGGACGCAGCAGCAGTGCCGTGGCAGCTGTGGCAAGTGCGCCCAGGGAGAGGGCGTTAGGGAATCCTCTTGAGTATTTTTACCTGCTTCTAAATATTGTTCTGGCAGCTAAGAGAGGCAGCCTGCAGCTGGCCAGCCATTGCAGAACAGCGGGGTTTCTCCAGCTCCTAGGTAGCTCCAGCTCAGAAGTTGCAGTACTGGAGCAACAGCTGAACAGCTGCAATGGGCAGGGTTTCTCAGGGACAGAACAGGAGGTAACATACGGGTTTAGAAAAGGTCAAGCACGCTTGTCTGTGGCTGGTTTGAGGTCCGCCCTAAAATTTCTTAGAGGAGAAATACTGAAGTGATGCAATGATAATGTCTGTAGCAGTCTTTCAAACCGTCTTATTTCTGGTTCATACCAAAGAAGGTGGTCTTGGCAGGGTCCTTGTAGCATCCTTCTGCTTGAACTGAAAGACAGCTGCTTTTTTGGTAGCTTTGTGGGTGTGGATGGCTGTCGTATGCAGATGTGAATAATAAGGTTTGTATCTGTAGCTTTCTCTATCTGTCTGCCAGTTTCCTGCTGATGCTACAGGTCAGCTTCTTCCCCTTCATGGAGATTGAAGGTAAACTTCTGGATCCCATCTGCCCCCAAAGCCTAATTAAAACACCTACTCCTAAAACCTCCACCTCATTAGGCTCCATCTAGATGCTGTGAATCCCTAAGGAACTCTCAAGTCTGTGTGCAGTGATTCAAAGCAGAGACAGGAAAGATGGCAGATGTTACGTTTATGTGCAGCAGCATGTCTCCAAGCTGTAATCACCAGGACATTCACCATGGTTACACAGATGGGACCTGCTTGGGTTGCAGGACCAGTAAGCCCTCTTACAGTGTTCACTTGCATCCATCATGGATGTTTACTTGGTGAGGAGGAGGGGAAGGGCATGCTAAAAGCAAAAATTGCAAAAAGTACCATGCTGATGCTTAAGTGTTTTCATTGTTTTCCCTTATTCACAGGAGAACTGCTGAGTCAGCCGAGACCAGAGGGACTGACGGAGATCATCTGTCCCAAGAACGGCAGCGAGCGAGTTAATGTTGCCTTGGTTTATCCCCCAACTCCTACTGTGATCAGCCCTTGTTCCAAGTGAGACCTGAAAGCAGACCCCGATTCCCCTGTCAGTAGACACCAGAAAGCCTACATAAAACACACCCTCACTAAGTATTTTTTTGGAATGTAGCAGCCCCACAGCCTGGGGACTGTTCTAATTATTTGTGGATATAGACAGCCTGCTCAAAGGATCAGAGGTAAAGTAAAATGGGTTGAGGCGTTCCCTGAGTCGTGTTGTGGCAGATGCAAGACACATAGTGGGCAGGACAGATTAGGAGATAATACAATCATAGGCAGGTTTAGGTAGGCCAGGACCTCAAGAGGTCTCTGTCCACCCCCTGCTCCAAGCAGGCCCACCCTCACAGCCAGGTGAGGTTGCTTGGGACCTTGCATAGGTGAGGGTTGATGACTGCCAAGGATGGAGGTGCCACCACCTCTCTGGACTCTAGAGTTAATGCTGGCCTCCTGGGGCAGAACTTTTTTCCTTCTGTCCTGTCTGAGTCTTCCTTATTACAGCTTGGCTTTCGTTGCCATAAAGATGCACTGCTGGCTTGTGTTCAACATGTTCTCCACCGGATCCTAAGCCAGCTGGACCCCAGGCTATGGTGGTACATGGCGTTGCCCTGTTCTAGATGTAGGGCTATGCACTTGTCCTTGTTGAATTTCACAGCACTGTTGTTGGCCCAGTCCTCCAATTTGGTGAGGTCCCTCTGGACAGAAGCTCTGCCCTCCTGTGCATCAATAGCCTATGTGTCCTTCACTCCCAAGGGTGGGGATGTGCTTAGAAAACAGAGCTGTGTTGTGGTGGGAACAAATGTGGAACAACACTCATAAAAACAGCCAGTGCCTTGGCTTTTTGATGCATAGGTTTTCTTGCAGAATCATAGAATCATTTAGGTTGGAAAAGACCTTCAATATCATCGAGTCCAACCATCAGCCATGCCCACTAAACCATGTTCTGAAGTGAGAACAGAAATGCAGCCATGGCCTGCTCCCCTTGGAGTGGCGCAAGGGAATTTGGCAAGGAGCTTAGAGGAGCGAGCCAAGTATCTTGCTGGTGGCTGCTTCTGTGCTGCATGTGAATGCCTATTACTTTCACTTCAGTATCTGAAAGTAGCTTTGGATGCTGTTCTCTTTGTTCAGTACCCTCCCACCCCAAAATACGCTCATCCTGCTGGAGAATAGCTTCGGTAATGAGTGGCTGTTGAGCCGCGTGTGAAGGTGAAGTTGAAGTGCCCACCTGGGGCAGGAAATAAGGTAGCTGCCCTGATACTGAAATGCAGGTCACCACTGTCCTTGATGACAAATGACCACATTTGGTCCTCCTGTGTGCGTACTTGGCACAGCACATTTCTAACCTCAGGTTGCAAGTTTTGTTGTGCTGTGCTGTCAGGCTATGCCTGCGCACTTGTCCTCCTGTCCTGCAGCCTGCCTTTCACAACATCTAAGAACTGTGTCCCAGTTTCACAGTCACTCTGCCGGCAAGAAACTTGTGTTCTCAAAAAGGCCTGTGTTACTTTTAAAGACTTCACCCTCCCTATTTAGAAACCTGGTGAAAATTGTGCATGTTAGGTTATTCATCACAACCACTATGAACCCTGCTGCTCCTGCTACATTGTTTTTTTCTTTATCCTTTCCTCTTCCAGATAAATCGTCAGTGCTGGTGCCAAAGGTTTTCCACCGGGAGGAATATGGCTGATGCTCTGCAGTGTTCCCATCTCTCCAGTTGTGGAGTTGCATGCTGACGGGGATTGATGGGACTTTGGACTCTGAAATGCTGTGGGGCAGGGGCAGCCCCCAGGTGGGGGCCTCATGGCTGGAGTGGATGCAGTCACCTGGAGGTCGGGGATGACAATGAGGCATGAAGCAAAACGATTGCTGCAGATGGCAGGGCCGCTGGCCAGAGGGAAAGCACTGGGGATAGGATTCTGTGGACCCATTGATTGCGTGTTGAAAACCCATTTGGATCTCATGATGAATGTAAAAATGTTCTTGGTACCATTTAATTCAGACCTGCTTGGAGGAAAGTCTCTTGAAATGAGCTGTAGCGGGATTCCCTGGATTTGTTCCTGGACAAGTGAGTTTTGTGGCAGTTGGCCAAGACTTTGTTGGGTAGGGGGTTGATGCTGTGAAGCTTTTAAAATTGCTCCACTGCAAAACAGTTGGCTGTGTCCCACACAGCAGGCTTGGGCGGTGGCTGCAGAGCGGGAGGAGAAGCAGGCTGGGAAATGTTTCCTGCCTTTTGCATTCACATACACTGTGCCATGAAGTGGTAAGGATGTATTGTAATCACGCAGAGGCAGAAGAAGGGCAGTCAGAGTGCCCTTGGCACCTGCCATTTCTTCTTTATTACTAGCCCCCAGCAGCTCATGGTCTGCCATGTCTGGATGCTCTGGAGTTGCCATTGCAGTACTCTCCGTGCATTGTGGCCACTAGAGGAGCAGAAATTTAGATCTGGGTCCTCCTCCTAGCAAAGCCACGCAGGCATTTTCGTGCAGAGATCTAGTGAAGCAGTATGTGGCTGTGTTGTACAAACTGGCCCTGATCCCCTTGGGCTGACCCTGGCAGCCGTGCTTCGTGAGCAGCCATTCTCCCTTGGCCAGACATGGGAAAGGGCAGGCTGAGCACTGGCACCACAGTGCTGGTTTCTGTCCTGACTAGGTGGTTTTGAGGACTTCTAAGATGTTGCTGTCAGTTTGTGCCCTACAGCTGAGCCCTGATAACTGAGCTGTATGAGTCCTGCTCCATGCAAATATTTGATTTAGTGTAAATCAAATAGGAGGCAAGCATTTCCAGAGCCAGGATCCCTTCATCAGATGCTGGTGGAGGTCTGAGAGGTGAGGGACTTAAAATGCTTCAGGCCATGATGGCAGACCTGGGATGGGTGGTACTGGCAGTCCCAACCAGGATGCAGGCTGGCAGGGCCTGCAACCAGTGCAAGACAGTGACATGTATTCTGCTGGGACCTGCTGCTGTTGCACAGGTGACCTTCCCCTGGCTTCTGGTCCTTCAAATACCAGCCTTTTGTGCAGGGCTGCAAATATCCATATTGGCAGGAGCTTAACACTGGGAAATGCAGGGCAGAACCCACTCTGGTGGGAGATTGCAGAGGCCAGGTGGAAGAAATCAAGCCATTGTGCCTCACTTCAGGGGAAGGGCTGCCAAATAAAAGCTGGCAGCTCAGTCAGCTTTGCATCTCTTCAGGATATCATTCCAGCTGGGGGAAAGAGCTTGGGCTCAGATTTCATGTGTTGACCTGTCACCTCTGGCAATGGACATTTGAACCTTTCTTATGTCCGTGATAGAAATTGCCTATGGTGCCTGGAGGGAGTGGAAGGGAGGTGAGATCTTTGAATGGTGTCAGGAACAGTGCTGGGAAACTCCCTTGTCCTGAGACTTGCTGCCCATGAGACATGAAGAGCCTTGGTATAGTCAGAACTTATGTTAGAGCATTCCCTTCTGTCACCTCCCATGCTGGGCAGCCTTCTCTCTTTGCTGCTACTTACCTCTCTCTTTCTGTTCTCTATAGGAAGAAACTAGCGATTTGTTGCTGTGACGTTGTGTGGAAACCACATTGTAAAGAAACCACAAACTGGAATCCTTTTCCAGCTGGAGGCCTGATTCCCAGTGTGCCCATCTGGTCTGGGACGCATGAGCATTGGAGGAGTGAGAGGACAGAGCAGACATCTTACAGCCTGCTCCTTGGGACCACAGCCCTCCTGCTGCAGCATGCCACTTCAGAGGGAGCACAGCATTACCTGGCCTTTGCAGGCACTCAGTCTGCTGTGTGCACTGAAGCTGTAATGCCAGGAGTGTGGCAGTACAGAGATCAGTCTAGTTGGGTCTATTTAATATGAAAATGGTGATCGCTCATCCGCCCACTGTTTAGTAACTGGTGTAACTGTGTTTTCATCTATATTTTTTTAATATGCAAAAGCCATTTAATTTTCTATGCAGTTCAGAAATGTCTCCCCTTTGCAACTGCCGGGTGGGAGATCTGTGCAGGAGAACCAAGCCAAGTGGCTGATAGTCCTTCTGATTTTGCTGTCGCTCTCTTTTAAGGATGCGTCCTGGAATCCTCTGCACACAGTGTCCCTTTGCTGAGCTCCTGCCTCTTTAGACCCCATTTAACATCCCTGAGCCCCAGGGATGAGGGCCCCATATTTTTGAAGGGTCTGTCATTTTTCAATGAGTCCAGCCACAAGGAAAGAGGGCTTGAAGGCATTGCCCTAAAAGCAGAGATACCTGAGTTCAGAGCATGTATTATATTCCTGTTCTTGTCCCTGCCTGGAGAGTTATTGAACTGCTAGAAATGACTAAGGCCTCTGTGGAACACCCTGTGGCCTTTACTGAAAGTGTATTATGAAGAGGGCAGAAAGGACTGGGGCATCAATTGTCTCCCCATGGAGCTGACAGTGCATTTAACCCCTTTGGACTAGGAGGACAATCTCCTGGTACTAGATGCCTACTTCGCTCAAGAGGACTGCGCAGGTTTTGCTTATTGGTTTGCAGACCCCTTGCTTGTTGACCAGTTGATTTCCTACTGAAACTGGTGCAGACAGGTTTGGAAGCGAGCTGGCAAGTTGCTTTGCACTGCAGGACTTTCAGCAGCTGCAGCATATCCTGGAGTATCTTGTGTTATGCTCTGAAGCACAACCTGGGATTGAAACCTGCATCCGTCCAAGTGAAACTCCCAGGAGAGCAGCTTTGCCTTCTGCTGGGTCTGCATAATGTGAGAAACTGCATGTCCCTAAGCAGCAGACAAGTCTGTTGAGGTAGAGTGAGAGGGAGCCCAAAGGGTGATGCTACACATCTAGCTCATCATGGGTCCTGGGTGATGGGACACCTCTGCTTTAACTGTGCTAAAGGCAAAAAGGTCAGAGAAATGGGATTGTTTCCAACCTGCCATGAGGCCAGTATGTGTTTGAATAGTCTCCTTTCGTGGCAATGCTGTTTTTTCTGCATTCTGTCTCTGCTCTGAGCTTGGGGGATTCAGCTTTAAAGTTAAACAGAAATAGAGATCAGATTGGGATTTAACCTGCCTTGTGGTCTCTCAAATCAGATGGAAGAGACTGGGGGCTGCAGAAGCACGGGTCATCTCCCTTGCAGCATCCCCTTATGCTACAGTTCCACAGTGGCTGTGAAAACTCAATAGTGTATTTGGGTGCTGCTTTCCCAGGAACCTAAGATGCGCTTGGCCATGCTGTAGCACTGGAGCTTACATGGGGCCCTGTTCTCTTCTCCTTTGTACCTCTGAGGTAGTTAAAGTTTGTCAGAGCAGTAGGGGTTCCTCACTGTGAGAAGACGGATATAGCTGTGTTAAAGGGAACTGCAAATGGTATTAGGAGCTCACTAAGTGAGGTAAAAACCCACCGGCTCACTCCTGCAGAGCCAGATCCCGGAGCTCAGCTCCTCCCACGCCCTTTGGGTGGGATCTTGGGCTGGCATCCTTGGAACGGCAGTGCGGGGAGGTGGAGATGCTGCACTGCAGTAAGCACAAGAAGAGGCAAGCAAGTGGGCCTCAGTGTAGCACTCATCATGCACTTCATGGCTCAGTTCATGGACTGTAATTGCAGGTATTCATATAATCTACATCACTGGGCAGGACTCTGCGCACACACACATGCATGCCCAGATGTACACGCACCACACCCACACTTGCCCACACATCCTTGCCAAAACAAGTGAAAATAAAAGTGATCTCAATCTCAAGAAGAGGCCTGGCTGTTTGATTTGTTTCTCCTCTTCCAGTGCCTCCTTGGGTCCTGCCTCTGGAAGGGTCTGTGCCTAATTGTAGATCTGGGATTTTCTAAGTCCAGGAGCCAGAGCTTTTAGGAACTTTTTTAGGAGCTGTTAGCAAATGACTCACAAAATCATCAAGAGATTTGGCATTGAGTGAATCTGAGCATGGAGCCTCTTACTTGGATTAACATCTGTGAACCATTGCCCGCTCCACCAAGGCGGGTGATTTCTGCGGAACAGCTTTTTCCCTACTGCGTTTGGTGTGTTTTGTGAGGCCAGCTCAGTGGTTCATATTGGTACCATGTTTGCTTTCTTGTAAAGCTTGGTTCCTGCAAACCCTGCTCAAGTGCCACGTTGTTCAGAGGTGAGGGCAGTTAGACAGATGGCCCTCTGCTTGCCAACATGGGCATTTGCGGCAGTGCCAGGAGGGTGAATTAAAGTAGGGAGCAAGTCCCCTCCCACACAGTTCTGAGCAGCTGTGTGTGACCCCACTTCCATCACCACTCTCATCTGGAGGAAAAGACAAGACAGACCTCTGTGGCAGCCCCACCAAATACAGTGATGCTGTGCAGCAGGTCTAAGGGAAGGGATGGCAGCACCTGTAACAAGATGCTGGAGTGAGGCTGGAGGCAAGACTTTTGAGGGTGGGTGGATGGGCCCCAGCCACAACCGGGTGGATGAGAAAGATGCCAGGCTCTTTAAGGGCTGGCAGATGTGGAGGTGTCGGGGTGGTTGCATCAGTCAGGTGGGTGCCACACATATGTTGACCTCTATAGCTGAGGGACAGGAGAGAAAACTCTTGATGTGCCTGGACTGCCCCCCGGGGCTGTGGGAAGCACCAGTGGAAAACTAACTGACCCATGATGGACAGGCAGGCCTCCTCCGTTTGCCTTCACCTCCTGGCCGAGAAGACCCAGAGGGCTCACACGTGTCTTGTGCCATCCACCCCACCCTACTCGTTGACCGCGGATCAGGGGATTTGGGAATGAGCACGCAAGGCAACTTCCCTGGGCAGGGAGGGTGGGGGCCAGCTGAATCGCTCCGGTAGCCAGGATGCAGCTACCCACGGGTGTCCCGGGTCCATGCTTAGGATGCCCTGCGCCAAGTCAGCCTCGTGAGGAGAGGAACGTGGAAGCCTAAATAAGGTATCTGTCCAGTGTGGTTTTCCCATAATGCGGCCAGAGCTTCCAGAGAGCTGCCGTGACCCCTCGCCCAGGAGGCTGCTCCGCAGAAGCTCAGGAGGGCCGGCGGCAGGAGCGGGGCTGAGGGCCGGCGGGACCCAGCCGGGCCGGGCAGGGGCGAGGCAGGCCGGGCACGTGTGGCACACGCCCACGGCACTTCTTTACCCCGCACGGGGAAGGTGGGAGCGAGAGCCGAGGAGCTGTTCGGGTCTCGGGAAGCACAGTGCCGCCGCCGGCCCGGCGAGGGCAGCGGCGGCGGCAACGGGGCCGCCCCCGCCGCCCAGGGGCGG
>JAVJGG010000007.1:2003170-2018352 GCA_035590195.1 Aviceda cuculoides | reverse complement strand
TGTGCCCCTCCAGCTTTCTCACCGGCTGGGCTTGAGAAGCTGAAAAGTCCTTGATTTTAGACTAAACACTACTGAGCGACAACTGAAAACATCAGGGTGTTATCAACATTCTTCGCATACTGAACTCAAAACACAGCACCATACCACCTACTAGGAAGACAATTAACTCTATCCCAGCTGAAAGCAGGACAAGAGCCTTTACTTTTGTTCGGCTCCAGCTAGAGCTGGGTGGAGCCTTAGTTGGGGTAAGAGTTGTACAGAACTGGCTCACAAGTCTCTCTGCTTGCAGCTGATCCTGGAAGCATATTCTCTCAAGTAGGCAGATTGAGTGTCAGAAACACAAGTTCCCTGAGGGCGGAGCTGCAGGGTCCTGCCAGATGGGCACTTTTTCCAGACTCAGGCAGATCTCTGATTTTGTTAATTAGAAAGCTGAGCCGAGGCCTTCTTTCTCCCTTGCTCTTCCTACCCACGATGGGGGAAGATGCCTGTCATTGCTGGGGGGCTTTGCTGTAAGGAGCTGGCTGATGGCAAGAAAAGACAAATAACTGAATGTGCTGCACAGGAATGCCATCCTGTCTCCACTCAGTAAAGGGACTACTGAGACAGAGAAGCCCAAGAGGATCGGTCAGGTCTGACCTGCAGCCCATTCCCAGCCCCGTGGAAAAGCATGGTTGAAGCTGACAGGTAGCTTAGGGGTGTTCAAAGGAGCCGCACCTTCTGCAGTGCGGCTGTGCAACTGCAGTGTCTGGGGATCTAAGCAGTGCTTTAATGCTGAGCCTGAACTTAGCTGGATTAAGGCAGAGGGAACCTGAGAGCCTGTGCTGGCTCAGCTTAGCGCGGTGTGCAGGCATGCTGGCACTCTTTCATTCCACACATTGATCTGTGAGGCAGGATTTTTCCCAAGCTGACACAGTCCAACTGCAGATTTGATGGACTTAGCCCTTCCAGCACACAGCAGGCGAGAGGAGTGAGTGTTTCTGATGCCTAGTTGTGTAATCCAGCACAAGGGACTTGTCCCGGGCCCTACAACATGAGACCACATTCTCCAGTCCACAGCGGGGGTCAGAGATGGCCTGGCCCTGCCACCTCCCCAGGACTTGGGCTCCTCTGTCTCCTCAGTAGGAGTATAGCCCATCCTGTAGCCTTACACATGGTATTTAGCTTCATTGAGATGACCTGGAACCATGGCTTCCCACATCCCATTGTTTTGTTTGGGAAGGGGGGTTACACAGTTTTTTGGAGGTTAGTTAATGTAGCCAGAATTTGGCCACCTCTAGTGTGGCACCCACAAGTCAGCCTAGCAAGCCATCTTTCTAAGAAGGGCTATTTTGCCAGTTCTGGCTGGTGCTGCTGCTGGGCCAGGGGGACATATGAGAATCACACTACTCGATTCAGCGTGCTTTCCGAGACACATTCTACATGACAGCAACACAGCAGCAAGACAAGTTACAACAAGCACTCAGAAATAATGCCTGGTCTAATAGACATTCGCAGGCAAATAATCCAGGCTGCAGGCAAGTGAAGGATTGTCAAGTAGCATGGGGACCAGCACAAGACCTACTTCAGAGGATGTGCACAACATGAAGCACACCGACCTGAGTAACTTTAGCACTGCTTTCTGCCTGTCAGTGGTTCTGCCTGGCTACTGGGAGGCATGTCGATGCTCTGCTCTTTGGACAGGGGACACTCTTGGAGAGGAGCAGACAGTGTTGCTCCCGCATTACCTGAGACCTGATCTGGCAGAGAAGGGGACGGGCGGGCTTGGGGGAGCACTGCACAGCTGCTGGCAGGTACCACGGTAGCAAGAGACGCAGATCTCATGTAACCAGCTGGTTGCCCCCCACATCCTTAAAAAAGCACATGGTGTTTTTAATGTAAGCTCAATAACCAGTTGTCCGTAAGAATTTCTGTCCCTCCCCTGCATATCTTGCGCATGCATAAGCATGGGCTCTGGTGTCCTCGGCAAGGGCAAGTGGTGAGAAAGTGGGTATGGGCTGTCCGCTGCCAGGCCACCTCTGTGCCCTGTGGCCATGTGGGCCAACAGGTGCCGAAGGAGCTGAACACCAGGGTCCTGTCTCCCATCCTGAGAAATTGCTCCAGGAATTGGAGAGGAGAGGCAAGGGGCAAAGGTGGCTGGAGTGGCCAGTGTCCTGCTTCCCCACCCAATCCTTAGGCTTAAGGCCAAGGGTGGATTTTCACAGCTGAATTGCTCCATGTTGCCAGTGTGCCAGAGGAGGATGGCCAATGCAAGCTGCTGGTCCCTCACGCAGGGCACAGCTGCATCCTACAGGCATTACTGTGGCCAAGGCAAGGCTCTCGGAGATCTTCTTTCCTTGCTTGCACATTTTGCTGTGATTTCAGAGGGAGATGACTCTGCTTTCCTTTTCAAAGTGATCCTGAGTTGCCAGCTGGAGCCATCTCACATGGTGCCCAGCCCCAAAGACAGCCTTGGGCTCTGTGGGTCCTAAGCAGCCTGAGACTGCCATGGATTTCCCAGGTCTCAGAGCAGGCCACCAAGTAGTGTGTGCAGTGCCTGTATTTGTTGAGGTAAGTGGTTAAACACTAAATCCAGTTTGATGCAGGTGAGTAATGACAAAAGCTTTTTGTACCAAACTGTTAATAAATACTCAATTTCTCAATTTTAGACTAAAACAGGATACCTGTTAGCAGAAATAACACTCACAAGACAGCGTGCCTGAACAAAAGCTGTGTTCCCTTGCAGTAACACCAAGACTAAAAAAAGGAAAAATGACTAAAATGCTCAGTCATGCTGCTATTAACTCTCAGTGAGTGCATCCCTGCTGGCTTTATGGCTCACTGTTTACCAGCACTGGGCTGTTATTGCAGGGCATTTAGAAGCACTGAAAGATTTGTGTGTAGATTCATTGGTTGTCTAAGAAATCTTGTTGACCACCAACTTAAAAGTTAGTACATGTCTGCTATAATTGCTTGCATGGCTATAAAGCATTCTAGTGATAATTGTTCTGGTCTCTGAAGGGAAGTTCTTCTCCTGCAGAAACCACCATGGAGGAGTGAAGGGTTCGATGGATTTATTTATTTTTAGTTTGCCTCCTATTGTGAGTTGATGTACTTGGAGACAGTTTCTTGGAGAAAGTAAAGCTGGGCTGTGACAGTCCTCAGCCCAAGAGGAAGAACTGTGCCAACATGTCTTACCCTAGTGACCAAGTGTACTGTGGAATGAAGGGTGGAAGGTGCCACTCATGGTCTTTGTCACCGCATCTCCCAGAGCTACCCTGAGCCCTGGCTTGCAACATCATCAAGGACACATTCAGGTGAGCTCATAGATGAATAAACACTCAGCATTTCTGATGGTCTCCCAGATGCCAATAAATCACAGCAAGTAGGAAAATGTAGGAGAAGCAACACCTGCCAGGTGTCCAGGGGAACAACATGTGAAAGGGGAGCAGCCATAAAACCCCGAGTGGGGCTGGAGAGGACTATTATATTTCTTCCCATAAAAGTGCCTGTCTCCATAGTGCTGGAGTGTCACCGTGCAAACACTGAGGAATTACATTCCTGCTGATAATGCTCCAGTTTTGTTCTGGCAGGACCATAAAGATGGAAAGCAGGCACAGGAGATCATGAGTTCCCTACCACTGAGTATTGAGTGTTGGGAAGGAAACTGGGGTCTGGTTTGCTCAGATTGACCTTGATGGGTATTGTTGGAAGGTGGGCTGAAGGTCAGTTTAGGTCTTGAGCTCTTGGCAGCAGGGTTTTCCAGCAACTGTGTTGGGAGTATGGTTCTACCCTTTACTGCAGGATGCCTTGGGGGATGGCAAGTACCTTGCTGTATGGAAATAGCAGCTGTTCCCTTGCCCCAGACTACACATAGGTTAGGACTTGCCCTGAAATATTTTTGTCCTGTGGCCACTTACCTTGTCCCCTCACATCCATATGTCCTGAATCTGGCCAGGAACTGGAGCAAACAGGGTGCTTTCGCAAGGCTGCAATGTTGCTCAGAGCATCTTTGATTGCCAAGGTCCATGTCTTTTCCCCAGGAGAGCTGGGCAGCCCTGGGACAGAGCACAGAGATGTGGCGGCATCTCCATCAAGGTCATCAACATCCACATGGATGAGGCCTTGAGTGACCTCAGCTAGCTGTGAGTGGTCCTGCTTGGAGCAGACATCTAGACATCTCTTCCCACTTGAACCTGCCTAAGATTCATTAAATATAAAGACATCACCATGGTCTCAAGAAGAGTCCTACACCAGAAATACCTGGAAGCTATAAAAGCATTTACGGAGATATCCTGAACATTTCACCCTCTTCTTATGCTCTTTTGAGCATCCTTCTCCTGGGTTATGAAGTTTGAACCTTCCCTCCCCCCTGAGACTACATAGCAGCATTGGAGCAGGGAGAGGATCTGTGACTAATGTATCGGCTAGAAGGGCTTGCCTGTTTCCCTGTTCCAGGAGCCAAAGTCCTTAACTTGGTGACTGCTCTGACTTATCTGTACCAAAGGAACACGCCATCTGCAATTATTTTTCAACAAAGACACAATTTTTCTTTTTCTAAGCCTTGTGTAAATGTCAGTAACAAGTCTTTAAAGACAGCTAACTGTCTGGCACGGTACCCCTCCAAGGGGGAGGATAAAGACAGGCTAGGCAGCTTCTCTGGCTGCAGCATGGCAGAACCTTGCTGGGCCAGAGCAGCTGGTTTGAAGCTTAGCTCCATCAAAAAGACAAGGACATAAATATGTTTTAGTGCAACAGTTCAGAGCCAGCTGAACTGCCCAGTAGGAGCAAGTCTGTGGAAATACCAGGGGAGTTTGAGAGCATTGCAACCCAGCCCCATGCTGCTGGCTTTATGGCAAAGCTCTGTGCTGTTCCCAGGGGTGCAGGGGGCTCTCGGTGCTGCTGCGAGCTGTGTCCTTGGCACAGCCTCCTCCAACTGCACACAAGGGCCCTTCCTGCCCCCAGACCACACACAGGCTTGTAGAAGACATTGTGAAACCAAGCTCATGCTTGAGGTTCCTGATGGTTATGCTAGCAGTGGTGGAAACAGCATCATGGTGTGTAAGAGAGAAGAGAAAAAGGGAATGCCCTGCTGTAGAGCATGAGGGAGATGCTGCAGAGCAACAGGAAGCCCCATGGTACATGTCAAAAAGAAAGCACCGCTTATCCTTTGCCTTGTGGACAAGAGACATGACCCCAAAGACCCAGTTTCTTAGTGAGGCTCATTTGCCAACAGTTTGTGGAGGGGAAACCAAAGAACACATGCTTGACCGCTGCCGGAAAATGATGCACTCGGTCTTCCTCCCCTCTTATGCTACTGCTGCCCTCTGTTAGCAAGGCAAACACATCTTCCACAGGTCACTTCGAGCACCTGTAAGAGCTACATTTAACATCAAAGAAAAATCTGCTCCAGCAGCAAAGCACTAGCTGGATGCATTTATACTCGCATGGTTTGGCAGAGACATTTTTCCTACCCTCTCCATCTTACCCCGCTGTAGGCAGTTTTTCACCTGAGCATCCCCCCACACTGAGTCTAGCCTGACAAACATCTAAAGCAAGAATATGGAGTGCTCATGCAGCATCTGTACAGAGACACAGACAGACAGCAGGCTGAACTGTCCTCATTGGGTCTGAAAGCAGTCAGCTTCTCTTGGATTTCCTACATTTTTGCTCATCACCTCTCCCCTTTCAGGATCACGTGTCTTAGCTGTAGCTCTGCTCGCACTGTTGTCTTGTGCGCAGTTAGCAACAGAGCCTCACTTTCTGATTAAGGAGGGCCATGAGCTAAGCATGTCTTGAAACATGAACTCAAGGACCCTCTTCAATACATGAGCAGCCTCAAAGAGAACTTTTTCAGCCTGCTACCAGCCCTGCTCTGGAAGCTGGACAAGGCTGGGGACAACTCTGGCAGTCCATATTCCCCAGCAAGGACCTTCTTAGAAAGCATGAGAATGGGAAAAGAGCAGCAAACCCTCACCTGTGCCCTTCCTGGGGTGCTTGGATCTACTTTTAACAAATTTCTTATACAGTTTTGACCCTGTTCTGCCAGGATGCAGGTGCAGAGAGCCCATATCCTGCCTTTGTCGCTGCATCCAGGACTTGCAATCCAGTCCTTGCTCTAGATGAGGTTGCTGGGGTGGCAGTGGTTCAGCGGAGCTGCTCCCCTGTAAGACAGCATCCCTGGGCCAGTGGGCGATTGTGCTTGGCAAAGGGAGTTGGATATGGACCAGGGGAACACCTGCCCCCCTCCCCTTTACAGAGCTGTCCATGGAGCACAGACTTAGCAAACCTGAACCTCCAAACACCTCAGCCAAGATCAACATGATATCCCAGCTTAATTATCTCTGCCAAGAGGTGGCACCGAAAACCCTCAGGATACAGAGGCTTGGGAACCTCAGAGCAAAGCCTAAGGGGGTGGGGAATGCCAGGAGCGCTCTAAGAAATCTTTGTATATTAAACAGCAAGCACACAATCACACCTGCCACCAAGGGCTTTATAAATGCAGTAATTGCAGTGTCTGTATCCTCTAGCAAGTAACACCTGGGCGTTAGGAGACAAATCCAAGAGCTCTCTTGGCCCTTCTAATGCTTGCACATCTCGGCAGCCCCAGATGTCAGCAGGCATAGCTTGGACTTCCTTATCTCGCAAACAGAAACTGTCACCACATGGGGTTTTCGGCCACAGAACTGTTAGAGGAAATGGCTGACTGCAGTTGTCTCACTCATGAACTTGTGCCAGTGTCTGGATGTGAAAGTAGCCACGGCCAAGCCACCCGAATCACCTGGGGATCTGCTGGGGCTGGGGGAGGGGCACAAATAGCTTTTAAAAATTTTTTTTTTTTTTCCCCCTGCAACCAGAAAAACAATCAGATGGCCTTTTTAAAAGAGATCTGTGTTGTATGTTTGATTAAAAGAAGAACAGTAGTAAAAAAAAAAAAATATATATATATATATGAAGCATTTCTAATAGTGCTTAACAGCTGTTGGTTAGATGTGGTGCTAACAGAATTTGGGGAGAAAAGGGAGTGGCAAATGATTGCCAAGAAAGCAAAACCCTTTGCTTCATACTACTTCTCATTGCATAACTGCTGTCAGGCAGGGGATTACATGCAGGGTTTCTCTCTTACCCACCTGCATGTGAAAAATCACACACGCATAACATTTCGCCCCGCTCAGCCTGTGCTGTTCCGTTTCCCAGGACCCCAGCACTCCTACTTGCAGAGCAGCTCTCAGCTGCCTTTGGGTAGATCTGCCACCCCTGGAAGAATCCCACCATAAAGACAATGCCAGAAGGGCCTCTGTGCACAGACAGCAGTGGGCAACAGCCAACGCAGGCTCCCCTGAGCCACAGGGGAGGAAAACATCACAGACCAGCAAGAAACACCATGCAATACACTTTTCCCAGGTGCATGCAGATTCCATACTCCTCTGTCAAGGGGAGCATCTTCACCACTTGGTGGAAGAGCTCGCACCCCACTGGGTCAGCACGCTTGGTTTTGTGATGCAAAGACTGGGGGAGGAAGCCAAGAAACCAAAAACTTTACCTTACACAGCTGCTGCTGAAAGCAAAACACCCCAGAAAGATAGTTCATCTTATGAAAGCAAGAGACTCAGAAATAGCCACAGTGCTCAGTTTTATTTCTGTATAGAGCAAGGGCTAAGCTCACACTCTGTAAGGCTTTGTAGCAGGATAGGAAGTACTGCCTGCAGAGTCCCTCCAGCCAGCCTACACCAAGATGGTATGTGCTCCCCCACCCCCACCCCCCAGCTTGCTTTCTTCCCTTATCCGTAAGTGGCAAAAGTCACCCAACTTAGTAGTTGACTGTTTGAAATGCAACCCTTCCAGGGCATCACCAAGACCTCATCTTTGTGGTCAAAGCCAGGTCACATCCTGGAACTCTCCCTGGCTGGCATTTACACCCGAGTTGTTCCCTCCCTGCAAAGGGGCACGCTTCCTGCCAGCGCTTTTTATTGCAGTGACAACAGGAACAACTAGTTTGAGGTGAAGAAGGGTCTAACTTGAACTTGATCCTGGTATTAGAAAAGAGCCTGACCCTCCTACTGCAATGGCTCTCCTTGTATCCATCACACCCCAGTACCCAGGCAGAGAGAAAACATTGATCCCAGATCAAGCCAGGTAGGGGGGAGGACTGAGCCTGACCTGAAACAAATGCAGAAAAACCTGAAAAGGCTGTTCCTGGCACTGCAAGCAGGGAAAGAGTGAAGAGGAGCTCAGGAACACAGTGGTTAGCAGGGAAACTTAAGAGCACCAAGGCAAGGGCCTGGCTCCTTTGCTCCTTCCCACAGCTGTGGAGGCTCTGGAAGCATTTGTGCTGGCAGGAAGGCAACAGGAATAGGCAGCTCTTTCCTGTTGCAGGCAGCAGTCCACTGGGGATGAGTGCTCCTCCCTGCCAATGGCTGCTTGCAGGAAGCTGATCCTGTGTCCAAATCACCTCCCCAGCCCCGAGGGTGTTCAAATAAGATGACGATCCACAGCCAACGTTTTGTTCCACCTTTATTTTAACAATCAGATAAAAACAGCACTATAGTTTTAAAAGAGTCATTACATGGCAATTATAAAGTGCATTTTCCACTTGAATGTTGTGTACAAAAATATCTTTTAAAAAACAAACATGCAAAACAACCCACAAGGCACTTCCAGACCTAGAGCGAGGAGAGCAACCCCTCGCTGCTATGTTCACATTGGCAATGGAAAAAGGGAAAAGGGGAAAGGCCACAAGTAATATTTTTAAACCACTGTTGGTCAAATAGTCAGTTCCCAGCCTAGCTTTTACTTATGGCATTGCTCTTCTAGCTTATACTTCACATTCCTCCCTAAGCACACCCCATCCACAGCCTGAAAATGAACAGGCCCATAAGGAGATACCACCATCCACAGCACCCCAGACACATGCCTTGTTTCAGCCCACAAACAGCTCTCTGTAGGCATGACAGCATGCCAGGAGAACATGACTTTTCTACAGTCAGTGTCTTATAGCATTAACACCATACAGTAAAAAAAAAAAAAGAAAAGAAAAAAGAAAAAAAAAAAAAAGATCAGTGTCACTCAGACTTGCTTTAAGTTTAAAACCAGATTCAAGCCATACTAGGCAACAGTCCCTTCAAGAGAGACCAGATGCAGGTTCTAAGAGCTGGCTTGGGAAGCTGTTTGAACAGAGGAATCAAGCCTGATGAGCTCTGGGCTAGCAAGTAGATTTACCACCTCAACTAAGTGATCAAGCATAGTGATGACATGCATTGGTGTTGGGTTTTGAAAAAGCAGCAGTTGAAGGCTAGCTCTTGTCCCTTTCGGCATCCGACAGTGATCATCTAGGTTAGGGTAAAACAGCTTGTAAGTATTATATACAGTAGTCTCCAGAATTAAAAGCTAGTTTTAAAAAGTTAAGTAGTCTAGCCCATTGCTTCTCTCCAGCCCATCCATAGGCTATTATAGGCACCCAAAAAATATATAAAGCTTATGCACTAGAAAAAAAGAAAGATTCCCTTGACTTCTCTTTCTACAAACTATTCAGCACTCTCCCTTTAAGCTGAGGGATTAAGTTATTCTGCTCAACTAGCATGCAAGAAGCTTTGTGAGGCTGTTTGGCACTGCACAAGCTGGCCACCTCACCTCAGCACAGGCCCAGAAGACAAGCCCCCTCTTTGAAGATGGGGATGGCTCACATGCGTGATTTGTTTCACATCCAGGGGCAATGTCAGGATAACATCACATCTCACACTCCTCACGGTTAGTTCTTTGCACAGGTGGGGTGAGCCACTTCTTACAGACACAGAGATGCAAAGTTTGGGCATTTACAGGTCAAAATGGCAGCTACTGCTACAACAGCTAGGGAAGCCCAGCATGTTGATATTCATCCAGTATAGCCACAGCATCCTCACATGTGAGCAGTGCCTTGCCATTAGCTGCCAAGCAGTCCATGGCACAAGAGTAACAAACCATTAGGAGATCTTTCTTAAAAGCAGTATCATTTCCAAAGCCTGTTTATCCCAACGCATTTCTGGGATTGCACATACCACCCCTTTCTCAGTCAAGGCACTTCCACCACAGTAGGTACACGACAGTCACCTTCGTATGACAGGACACAGCATAGAGTAGCCATGTGGTCCATTTGTGTTTAGCTCCTGTAACACCTGAGCAAAGCCTCCTGCAACACCTGAGCACAGCCTCCTGCACAGGATTGTGGGCCTCAGCTGGACAAAACCCTGTTTTACAGTCCACAGGAGGAAGAACTGCATTTTCAGGGCCCAGCACGGCCAACAGCTGACTTCAGATGTCCATCACAGAGAAAAAAAGCATCATCAACCACTTGTGATAAAAGAAACAGGAGGGTTTTGAAGGCGGCAGTCAAGGCTGTCAACCCACAGTTGTGTTACAAGCACCACACAGCTAATCTCTATTTTTGGTAACACCAAGGGTATAATGAGAGTTTTTCAAGATCAGCTGATAAAACAACTGGTGACTAAGCATATCAGATCCTCTCCCACAGGCACATACATCTCCTAATATGGCCAGCTGTAGGGCCACATTTCCTGTCATCACAGTTGCATTTTCATTTCCAAAACACCCTTTCTGCCTCCAGTAGGAAGGACCTCACACTACAATGACACATGCAAGGAGAGGGCTGTTCCCCCCAAGCCAACCACTCCACTACCTGACAGGCACAGGCCAGCTTTGCAAAGGAGAATACTGCACCTGAAGTACAGCCCACTGAAAACATAATACTAGAACATATTTTGAAAAAAGCCTTTTAACACTAGGCAAGCAATACAAACCAGCCACCACTACATAGCTTGGACAGACAATATAAGCACGGTAGTGTTTCCCTGGAGACTAGCAGCTTTATAGAAGAGGAAGGAGTAGCAGCACTGAAGAGACACATGAGCAACAGCTCCTGGTCCTTTGAGCATCTGGAGAGCCAGTCATCTGAGCTGAGGCAGGGAAGGCTGCCCTTTACGCCTGCCAGAGTGCCTGTCAGCTTCCCTGACTATAAGCCCACTGCCAGCAGAGCACATCTGGTTTTGCCAGGAGGCTTATGCAGAGCTACAGGGAGCTATACTTCTTCCACCTTTCCATACGCCTCGTGTTCAGACCAGCTCCCAGGCCTGCAGACACGCCAGCAACAGTTAGTCAATCAGGACTTTGTCCTTCGGTCAATAGTAAGGCCCTAGCTTCTCATAGCCCGAATAGCTGGGCCACTCAGGAAAGAGGCCGTAGGAGCACCGAGGGCTCCCAAACTGGTCAAAGGCATTGCCAAAGTCAGGGCCCTGTGGGGGGCGGACAGCTTCTTGGGCAGACTTCAGTTCTGACCGTATGATCCTGTAATTTGTGCCCTTGTTGCTGTCCCAGTACATCTTCCCATTGCACTCAAAGGAGATGGCAAACTCTACTCTTTCATGGGATTGAATTCCCTCAGGCAAGCTGATGTCAAAGGAAAACGTGTCCCGATCTGACCCTCCATACGTATCCTTGACATACTGGCATGGGTAATCTACAAAGTTTTTCCAGGTGTCAAACGTCATCCTGATCTTCACAGTCTTTTCAAAAGCAAGGTTTCTCACCTTCACTGTTCCCACAACAGATCGCTCCTTTAGCGTACAGTTTTCAAGGCAGACACAGTCTGCCTGGAGACGGTTTCTGAAGTCCAGGTAGTCCGCAGAGGGCTGAACAAAATCCAGGACAAAGCTGTCCCTCTCCACTGTTGTCAGGCCCACAATGTTGTCTATCAGCTCAGTGATGTTGAAAGGAATATCTAGCGGATCGTCAAACTCTGAGAACACCTTCACCATCGTCAAAGCAAAGCCTCTGCTATCTGCAAATGACACTCTCTTCTTCACTTTGGTGTGTGTGAAGGAGTTTGCTGCCTCTTCTGGTCCATTCAGTGTAGTTTTGCTACTCAGCTGGATGCACGGCCGCAACGGCTTGCTTGGCTTCGGAGCAATTTTGCAGGCACACTTCTCTCTCCGCAAGGGTGAGGAGCATAGGTATAGCTGCATTGCTACATCCACAGCCATTGCTTGTTTGTGAGGAAAATAGTCTAATACTCTGGAAGATGAGAAGAAGGGTTAGTTGATGTTAGAAAAGCATTTTAAAATACTTTTGTCAGGCAAATGCTACACCACTTACCCCCTAGCCATCCCAAAGAAACTTGCTTCCATCAACCCCACAAGTCCCTCATCAAGCTTAATTAAAGGCAGGTACTTGCATGGTGTGATTTACAGACACTGTGGGAAATGTGCTACAGCAGAAGTGGCAGGACCAGAGCCTGTTGTGCCCTTGAACAAGATCTCTTCCAATTGCTACAGGGACAGAGCCACCATTCAAAGACACATGCAGCACTGCCCTACTAGGCTAGCAATAGCAGGCTCTAGAGCATTTCTGACCCAAAGCAAAACCCATGGCTCAGTCCTGCTGATGTCCGCAAAATCAAGAGATTATCAAATTCCAGTGCTACATAAAGCAGTATTCCTGCTGTGCTCTCCTCCCTCCAGGGAGGGCTCTCCCCATGGCATCAGATGCTTTTGTAGGTGTAGGAACTCAGTTTGTCGCAAGCTGCTGTACAGAACTGACCTCACCTTTCATAAACCCCAAGCGTCTGGTATTTTTAGAGGCTAAAAAGCACTCGTTTGGTTGAGCTACGTACTTTGCTCATCACCATCTCCTAGAACTGCTCCATCTAAATATCTGCAAGTGGTATTGTAAGGATAGCAACAGTCCGATACAGCAGCAGGGTAGACACTTAGCCAACATTGCTCAGCACCTACAGAACAGCCTCTTTCTTCTCTCCACTGCACTTTAAAACAGATGTCAGCTCCGATGGGCCAGCAGATTTTTACCTCCAACACAGACTTCACACCTCGAGCCTCCACAGCACTTGTGCTGAGCCCCTGGGAAACACCTGTATAGCCACATGGCTCTGCCAAACACAACTCACCTACTCAAGGTTAACCAAGCCTTTGGAAGCAAGTCTGTCCCCCAAAAAGGCACAGACCATGTGCCCCTTTACCATGGCCTCTCCTCCTCCAGCATCCAGCCCATTCCTCCAGGGATGCAGCATCATCCAATTCCGTGCATCCACTCTAGGGCAGCTCCCACCCAGCACCTTGCCAGATGTAGCCCTGGAGATGCCTCTGCAGCCAGGCAGCTCCCAAAACATCATACCTATCGCTCCAGGCCTTGCACTGAGGTTAGGCTGGATGCTTTTGGCAGACTCTTTGGGCCTGGCTCTGGATAAACTGCTGGACAGATTTAATCACACACATCCCCCTTAAGTCAGTTGCATTGCAGCTGACCTTAAACACAGAGTATTCCCAGTATTCCCTCAATAAAAATCCCATTTGGCTGCAGGCCAGGCTCCAAAGCTGCTCCCACTGCGCAGAGCAGGACAAGCCAGCAGCAGTAGCAGCAGCCGCCGGCCACATGATGCGGCAGAGCTCTGGCTGCCAAAGCCACGCACAGCCAGCTCTAGTACTTGATTGCTGCCCCTGTGCCAAGAAAAAGCAAGTGCTACGCTCTCCAATTCGGTGCTTTAACTCCCCACCCTGCAACAGCAACAGAGCAGCTCTGAGCAGGCTTTCACAGCATCCATTCAGCAAGGGCATCTGTTTATTCAGAGCACATGTGCCAAGGTTTGCTTCCTAACACACCCACCAGCTAACTCCTTCGGCATTGCCTCCTTCAGCCTCCTTTCAGCTCAAGGGCAGCTATACAAGACAGACAGCAGATCCACCTGTCTGCTAACATCATTCTGCTCATCTCTACCTGGTTTTGCCAAGTTTTTATTCACACACACTTTATATAGGTCATTGCCTCCTTTAAATTAAGGCAGCCTTCAATGCTTCTCTCCTACTTGGGCCAGTTTCATCCACATAGCATCTTTTCCCAGGGAAATTTATTCAGCTGAATTCCCATACCTGCTGAGACATCAGATTTCTTAGTAAGCTTTGGTTAGTTCACAATTTTTAGAGTGAAGAGGTATGGAATACCCAGCCTGATTTGCATTACTTGGAGCTTTTTTCCCAAGCTGAGAACTACAGTAAGAGCTTTTCAAACCCACAATTAGGCTGAGCTCTGTGCTTTTACAAACTTTTTCAGCTCATTTGATATCCCAGACATCTCCTTCTGCACTTGAGAGCCTACTGATGCCCAACTCACAGCCCACAGAGGAAGGCTTCCCTTTTGGGGCTAGCATGGGCTGTCATGAACTTCAGATGCTTTGAAGGTGGGATCAGGGAAATAGTTTTGAGAGCTCACGCAGGAAAGTGAGCTCTAAGAAGCAAGCAGTGCAAGGTAGGCAGCCCTACACAGGTACAGGGGCTGATTCCTTCCCCCTTCCTCTCAAGGAGCAGACAGACAGACTAGATTCTGCCTCCAGACATCTTCCCACTTTACCCTCTCCAGAAGAGGATGTCACCACTCACTCTTCTCTCCTCTATTTCTAGGAAGGAGAAGCAAGACAGAGCAAAGGAATTATTTACACCTACATTTACCAAAATCCTTCAATTGCCTCCACTCTGCTTCCAGCGCTGCCTGTAAAGAGGTAACCCTCCCACAGAGGGCTCGACCTGCAGCAGCTGCTAAGCCAGAAGCTTTTAGACGTGACACGCTGCTGGAAGAAGCGGCACTCGGGTTTTCCACCCTCTTCTCCCCGGTGCAGGACAGGCCGAGCTGTTCCGAGGGCACGGCCCGCTTGTCACCGGCATTTACCCGGGGTCCGGGCGAGACGTTAGCCCCGCTGCAGCCCGCCCCTTCCGCAAGCAAAAGCAGCGCTGCGAACCCGGGCCGAGACCCGCCGCCCGGTCCCGCCAGGGCTCCGGGACAACCCCCCGCCCCGCTCCCGGCGACCCAAGCCTAGGCGGCCCCCGCTCCCCCCCGGTAGCGGCACCGCGGTCGGGGAGCGCCGGTACCGCTCCCGCGCACCCGAGGGGGCTGCGACCCCGCACCGGCGGGCACAGCAGGCACTCGGGGAAGCCAAACGGCAGCAGCGGAGGGAAGGAGGACAGGAGCCCCGCAGGACCCATACCTGGTGCAGTGCATGAGGGCGGCCCCGACGCCACAACCCCCCCTCCAGCTCGCTGCCACAGTCCGGCCAGCGCCGGACCCGGCACCTTAAGACCGACCGACCGCGCCGCCCCGCCCCGCCCGCCGGGCCAGCCCGCGCCGCAGCCAATGAGCGCGCTCCGAGCGCG
>JAVJGG010000007.1:1970292-2003070 GCA_035590195.1 Aviceda cuculoides | reverse complement strand
TGCCGGGCGCCGGCACGGGCCGTGCCACGGAGGAGGGCGGCTGCGCCCCGGCTGGGCAGCCACGTGCTGCGCTGGCACGGCACGGCGGGTGGGCACGCCATCGGCATGGGGCTCACGTCGCCCCGACGTGGGAGCCTGGCAGGGCCTCCGCGGCCCTGAAGCCTCCCTTTGTGCCGGGCCAACCTCTGGCGCTTGGCATTCAGGTCGTGCCGGGGGGAGCGAGGCGGAAACCAAGCAACCGAGTCCTTGGCAGTGCCCGCCAGCGCGGGACAAATGCCCCCGGCTCGGCGGGGAGGACGGGCACAAAGAGCTCCTGGCCGGCACGGGGGGCACTGCCAGGGCCACCTCCCTGCCAGGGCCAGGCCACGTGCCATGGCCAGGCAGGAGGCAGCCGAGGAGGAGGCACAGAGCCGCTTGCATCCTCTTGCTCCCCAAACCCCCCTCCTCATAGCCCAGGGACCACCCTGTGCCCGATGCCGTGTACCCCTCTCCCCCGGGACCGGGGGTATGCCTTGCCCCCCCACTGTCCTCCTGCCTCCCTGCTGCCGGCTGAGACCAGCCAGCTCATGTCATGTGTGGCCTGCTGAAGCTGCCTCCCAGCCCTGCTTTTAGTGATGCCGAGGGGAGGCGCCCGCAGAGCACCAGCACAACCCCAATACCAGCCCTCAGAGCCCTCAACCAGGCCAGCCCGGTGCCTGAAGCACCTGGGTAGGGCTGGGGACTGGTACCGGTGGTGCCAGCTGCCTGCACAGGGCACTTGGGCATAATGATCTCCATCGATGCCCGCGCTCCTTATCTGCCTGGCCTCTTCCGACACCCCAGCGGGCACCCAGAAGCACCGCTGCCCCTTCCCCTGGGAATACCCTGGCCGCCTGTCCTGTCGCCCTGGCACCCCCCAGTGCTGGGAGGCCATACCAGCGCGCCTGCTGCTCCCCTGCCTCAGTTTCCCCACTTGGGTGTGGGAGCCGGGGTGCCAGCCCCCCCATGACCCCTGCCCCCCTCTCCTTCTCCCCCAGATGTATGGGCGCTACACCCAGGACTTGGGCACCTTCGCCAAGGACGAGGCGGCCCGGCTCCGGCTGCAACAGGGGCACGGGGAGGGGGACACCCCCCGGCCCCGCCGCCCCTCCGAGCTGCTGGAGTACACCCAGGGCCGCTGTGCCCCCTGCCGCGGTAAGGGCCACCGGGGATAGGGACACGGGGGGGGGACACCGGTGGGCACAGCCCCATGGCAGCACCCGGTCTAGGCACGGCTGCCCACCCTGTCACGGTGGCGGCGGGTAGGGTTTCTCCGGCTGTCATGGGACACCGGCGCCACGGACAATGCCACCTGCCCGCCGGGCAGCGAGGACACAATTGCCTAAAATAACCGGGCACGCCACAGGGACCGGAGGCCCCCAGCCCCTCTGCCTGGGGCTGTGCCAGGGGGGCCGCGCTGGTGGGAGGTGTGTGCCTGGCGGCACCGTGTGCGGCTGTGCACAGCCGGAGCCCTCCGTTCCTGCCCACCGGTGGTTGCGGTATGGCTGCGACAGCCGGGCACGGTGGTGCTCCTGCACCGGACGGTGCCACCGGTTGTGAGCGCTTGTGTACCTGCCAGCCTGGCCCTGCCGCCCCGGCGTGCCCATCGCCGGGGCGCCCGGCCCTGAGCCTGCCCTTGTGCCCGCAGTCTGCGCCTTGCAGTGCCAGCGGTTCCTCATCTCCAAGGTGGGCGAAGACTGGGTCTTCCTCATCCTGCTGGGGCTGGTGATGGCGCTGGTCAGCTGGGCCATGGACTTCGCCATCGCCACCTGCCTCCAAGGTGAGCGGGCATTGGCGGGTTCCTGGGGCCGTGGCGGGGCATGGGGTGGCCACGCCGCAGGGCCGTGCCGTGCCCGTTGCCACCCGTGACCCGCCTGGCCGGCTGTGCCCATAGCCCAGAAGTGGATGTACGGGGGCCTGGACACCAACGTGCTGCTGCAGTACCTGGCCTGGGTCACCTACCCCACCGTGCTCATCACCTTCTCGGCTGGCTTCACTCAGATTCTCGCCCCCCAGGCCGTGGGTAGGGTACCAGGGGGGAGTGTTGCCTGCACCCTAATGGGGTGTCCCCTCCATGGGGCTGTGTGTTGGGAGCTGCCTGGGTGTCCTCCTGGGCTGTGGGGTTGGGCACCCTGGAGGTCTTCCAAGGGCTATGGACTGGTCTTCAGAGGCTTTCCTGGGGGCTATGGCGTGGATGACCTCCCGAGCTTTGGGTCTGGGGGGTCTTAGGGGTCTTCCTACGGCTGTGGGCTAGTCTTCAGAGGGTCTCCTGGGGGCTACGGGATTGGGGTCCCCACAGGGCTATGGGTTGTCCCTACATGGCCATGGGGCTGTTCCTGTCAACTGCACTGTGGCAAGAGGTGTCTCTGGGGTCTCCCTATGGCAGTGGGGTGTGTCAGAGCATCAAGGATTTCCCCCAGAACTAGGGGGCAGGGGCTCCCCAGTGTTCCCCCTCCGTGGCCATGGGTCAGGGCTGTCCCTGTGGTGCCAGGCTCAGGCATCCCTGAGATGAAGACCATCCTGCGGGGCGTCGTGCTGAAGGAGTATCTCACCCTCAAGACCTTTGTGGCCAAGGTCATCGGGCTGACATGCGCCCTGGGCAGCGGCATGCCCCTGGGCAAGGAGGTGAGGGCAGTGCCCGGGGCAGGGAGGGCGGGGGGGGGGGGCACCGTCCTCAGCCCCCCCACTGTCCCCGCAGGGTCCCTTCGTCCACATCGCCAGCATGTGTGCGGCCCTGCTCGGCCGCTTCCTATCCCTCTTCGGGGGCATCTATGAGGTGAGCAGGGTGAGCTGGCCCCGGGGGGGCTCCGCCTGTGCCCCCCAGCAGGTTTGGCAGCACCCGGGGCAGGGGGTGGGGGGGGGAAGTGCCCACTCACCCCCGGCTCACCCGCAGAACGAGGCAAGGAACATCGAAATGCTGGCGGCCGCCTGCGCCGTCGGTGTCGGCTGCTGCTTCGCCGCCCCCATCGGAGGTAGGGTCACCCTGGGCCCCCCGCACCCCCCCGCACCTCCCACCCGGGCACCGGGGTCTGCCCGGCGAGGCGAACAGGACCCCCAGGACGGCTGGCATGGGAAAGGGCAGTGCTGCTTGGCGGGGAGGAGGAAGGGAGGAGCGGGCACCATCCTCTCGGAGGTGTAACGTCTGCTCTCGTCCTCTCCCCTGCCGCCCTGCGCTCCAGGGAGCTCCCTGCTCCGGCCCCGCTGAGCCCTGCCCGTAGGTTGGTGACGTGTCTAACTCTTTCCTTGCCCTCTGCCTGCTGTGCCGCCCCATCTGTCTGTCCGTCTGTCTGCGTGCCGCCCCCCCCCCAATCCCCAGCGCCACCCGTTATGTCATTGCTCACGTCCCCGTGCTACCCTCTTGCTCGCGCCGACTGCTGCTCTGCCAATGCCTGCTGTGGCCAGCTGGGGACCGGTCACACATTTTGCCAGGGAAGCCCTCGAACCGCCCCATAGCGTGGCCGTGGGGCCAGCGGGACCCCCGCGGGCCGTGCACGAGCGTGGGCTCAGGGCGGGAAGCATGCCAGGCGCCGGGGACCCACTTGGGTTTCGCCGCCTCCCTCGTGCGCTTCCCCCCGGTGCCAGGCGTCCTCTTCAGCATCGAGGTCACCTCCACCTTCTTCGCCGTCCGCAACTACTGGCGCGGCTTCTTCGCCGCCACCTTCAGCGCCTTCATCTTCCGCGTCCTCGCCGTCTGGAACAAGGATGAAGGTACCTCCGGGGTGGCGGGGAGGCACGGGGGGTCCCCCCCACCCAGCCCCCCTGACCCCTGCCGTCCCCCAGAGACGATCACGGCGCTGTTCAAAACCCGCTTCCGCCTCGACTTCCCCTTCGACCTGCAGGAGCTGCCCGCCTTCGCCGTCATCGGGTGAGCGCGGCCACCCTGGCGCCCGTCCCACGGCCCCGGGGTGGCAGTGGCGGTGATGGTGGTGGCGGTGGTGGCAGCAGGACATGGGGGTGCTCATCCCTTGCCTCTGCCCAGGATCGCCAGCGGCTTCGGGGGTGCACTCTTCGTCTACCTCAACCGCAAGATCGTGCAGTTCATGCGCCGCCAGAAGACCATCAACCGCTTCCTCATGAAGAAGTAGGTGCCCGGCGGTTCCCGGGACGGGGGCGGTGGAGCTGGGGCTGCACCAATGTCACCTCTCCCACCCTGTGCCACCCTGCCAGGCGCCTGCTCTTCCCTGCCCTGGTGACGCTGCTCATCTCCACGCTGACCTTCCCGCCCGGCTTCGGACAGTTCATGGCTGGCCAGGTACCCACCATGGGGTGGCACACCAGTCCCCATCCCGGGGCCACCGCCAGCCCCAGCTGACCCCTGCCCATCACCAGCTCACCCAGAAGGATACCCTGGTGACACTCTTCGACAACCAGACATGGGCCAAGCAGGGGCTCAGTGATGAGTTTGAGTACTTGGGCATCCTGGAGGCCTGGCGCCACCCCCGCTCCAACGTCTTCGTCACCCTCGTCGTCTTCATCCTTATGAAGGTGGGTGCCTCCTGCTCCTGTCAGCCCCAGGGTGCCATCTGGGGGGGGCTCCTGGATGCCACCGGGGAGGTGCCGGGTGGTTGCCAGCAAGGTGCTACTGGGAGGCAGTGGGTGGCTGCTCCCAGAGGCCACCAAGGTGTTGGCTGGGTGCTGCCGACATGCCATCAAAGAGATCTTGGCTGGGAGCCCACCAAGCTGCCAGCAGGAGGTGCTGGTAGGGTGCCCCCCCCCGGTGCCACCAGGGAGGTCCTGGCCAGGTGCCACCAGGTGCCACCAGGGAGGTGCTGGCTGGCTGCTCCCAGATGCCACCAGGGAGGTGCTGGCAGGGTGCCCCTGGGAGGAGCGGGGCTGCCCCACGGCATGGTGTGGTACCCATGTGGCTGCTCCACCGCAGCCGGCTGTGGGGCACGGCAGGGGCAGGAGGCAGGGCCGGGCCGGGGGGGAGCAACTAATGGGTGTCTGCATCTCCCACTCAGTTCTGGATGTCGGCCCTGGCCACCACCATCCCAGTGCCTTGCGGAGCCTTCATGCCTGTCTTCGTCATCGGTGAGAGCCTGTACCCCGCAAGGGCACGGCAGGAGGAGGGAGCTGCCTGCCAGCCTACACTGGGGCACACATGGGTGTCCCCAGGTGTCCCCTTCCCCGGCAGCGCCGGGGCAGAGGAGAGGGCGCGAGGCTGGGTTGGGGGGCCAGGAGAGCCCCCGTGCCCATTCTCAGCCCCTCTCTGCGGGCAGGGGCAGCCTTCGGGCGCCTGGTGGGGGAAAGCATGGCAGCCTGGTTCCCTGATGGCATCCACACCGACAGCAACACCTACCGCATCGTGCCGGGGGGCTACGCCGTGGTGGGTAAGCACGGGGCCGGCATGGAGACACCATGGTGGGCATCACTTGGAGATGCTCCAAAGGAGCCGGTGGGTTCCCCAGGGCTGAAGTGGTGTCCCCAGGGACTGGGGGTGACACCACTACTGGGGATGTCCCCAGGCGGTCCCAAGGGCTCTGGGTGCGGTGGATGCCCGAGGGGTGGGGACCCGGAGCGGGGACCCAGCCTGGCAGGCAGCACCTGACAGCCCCCCCCCATGTCTCCCGGGGACGGGCACAGGGGCAGCCGCACTGTCAGGTGCCGTCACCCACACGGTGTCCACGGCCGTCATCGTCTTCGAGCTGACGGGGCAGATCTCGCACATCCTGCCCGTCCTGATTGCCGTCATCCTGGCCAATGCCGTGGCCCAGAGCCTCCAGCCTTCCCTCTACGACAGCATCATCCGCATCAAGAAGCTGCCCTACCTCCCTGAGCTGGGCTGGGGCCACCACGAGTGAGTGTGTCCCCCCTGCCCTGTCCCCAAGCCCCTCACCAGGCACAAGGAGAGGGGGTGGCATTACTGCGGGCTCACCGTTACCCTCCCTGGGCAGGAAATACAACGTGCGGGTGGAGGACATCATGGTGCGGGACATCCGCTACGTCACCCTCAACTGCAAGTACCGGGACCTGCAGCACGTCCTGCACAGCACCAAGATGAAGAGCCTGCCGCTGGTGGAGTCGGCTGGTGAGACGGGGACGGGGGGCTCTGCCACGGCCGTGGGACGTGCTGCGATGGCGGCAGGGGGGTGGCGAAGGGGGCTTCAGGAGCCAACGTGGCCCCTCACTGCCGCCGGCAGAGTCCATGATCCTGCTGGGCTCCATCGAGCGGGCGCAGGTGGGGGCCCTGCTCAGCCACCAGCTCAGCCCCCAGCGCCGCCTCCAGGCCCTGCGGCAGAAGATGCTGGCCGAGGACGGGCACCGGCTCTCCGATGCCAGCATCCGCTTCCAGGTGAGGGGGGCGGCCACCTCGGGGGATGCCTGGCCAGGGTGGCCCCCGCTGCCATCCCCCCACCACCCCGTTTCCCCGCAGATCAGCACGGAGGCCTCCTCGGGTGCCCCCACCCGCACTGCCCCTCGCAAGCCCCTGAAGCCGGCACTGAAGCGGGTGTCCAGTGGCCCAGCCGAGAGCCCCCCGGGTGAGTCTGCGCCCGGCCCCCCCAGCCCCCCCTGCGCCCTCCGCTGAACCCCCCCTCCCTGCCCGCAGCTGGCACCACCGACCACACCGGCATCGCCCTCAAGAGCCTCTTCTGTGCCAACAGCGCCGCAGAGCCTACCGAGGTACGCGCTCATCCCTGCCCACCCCTGCCTGGCTCTCCCCGTCCCTGCCTGACCCTTTCTCCCAGCTGCCATCCTTTGCCATCGCTCCCGTCCCTTTTCACCCCTTTGCACTCCTGCCCAGTCCTGCCCATCTTTCCCATCCCTGCCCCTTCCTGCCCATTGCTTTCCATACCTTCTCGCCCTGCCTGACCCTGCCCACCCCTTCCCATTCTTGTCCCATCCCTTTCCATTCCCGCTCAACCCTGCCTGTCCCTTCCCATCCCTGGCCTCCCTGCCCATCCCTTCTCATCCCTACCTGTCCCATCCCTCCCCTTGCTCAACCCTGCCCATGTCTGCCTGTCCCTTCCCTTCCCTTCCCTTCCCTTCCCTTCCCTTCCCGCCCCGGCCCTGCCCGGCCCCGCCCCGCCCGTCGCGGCCCCGCGCCTCCCCGCCGGTCCCTCCCCCCCCCGTCCCGTCCCGGCCCGTCCCGGCCCCACCACGCCATGCCCTAACTCCGCTGTCTCTCCCCGCCTGCTGCCAGGCCCAGGGCACGGCCTATCGCAAGGCCAAACACGTCCGCATTTCCATCGCGGTAAGCTGCAGCCAATCGCAGGCTGGGCACAGCTCCTCTCGGCCAATCGGAGCCCAGCATGGATCTCTGAACCAATCAGGGGTCTGGCAAGATTCTGCTTGGCCAATCACGTTTGGCCCATGTGCGCAGCCAATCTCAGACTGTCTCGATTCTGCTCAGCCAATCACGGTGTGCGGCCTCCCAATCCCAAACCTTCCTGGCGGAGCCTTTCGGCCAGTCACGGCCATGGCATTTGCCCCACTTTTCTCAGCCAATCATGGCACAGCCTGCGTTCCCTCCACCAATCACAAGCCAGGCTTCTCCCGCCTTGGCACGATCGTGGTGTGGCCTATGTCCTCTCAACCAATCGCGTTACCTGACCTGCGCGCTGCCCGCAACCCGCCCACGTGCTGCCTGCACCCTGCCTGCACGTGCTGCCTGCACCCTGCCCGGCCACTGCCGCCATGCTGCCTGCAGCCGGCGCGGGGCCCGCTGCCCTGCCGGGCTGCTCACGCTCTCCTCTTTTCCAGGAGGAGATGGATCTGGGCGCCAGGATGACCCCGGCGGAGGTGAGGGGGTGGGCAGGGGCAGGGCTTCACGGGGCCTTCAAACCTGAGGGACCCTCTGCTTTGCGGAGGGATCTCGCTAAGGCGGCCCCTCCGCCTTTCCCCGAGCAGGGCTGGCTTGCGTCGGCAGAAGGTGGAAGCTGCGTGTCAGGCCTCGGATGCTGCCGGTCCCGCTCTGTCCTGCGGCGACGCGTGGCTCCCGTGCCACGGTGCCGTCCCTGCCCGCGCGGGCGGGCAGAGTGGGGCTTCGTGGGCGTCGCAAATAAGCAGATGAGGGCTAAACTTACAGGAACGTGTTCTTGAGGCAGAAAAGCCTTTTTGGGGCGCTGATCCTTCTCGGCTGAGCGGGCCCGGGGTGTTTGGGTGCTCAGGCACGGGTGGGGAGGAGGGTCACTCACGCAGCCACGTCTTGCATCTGCGGCTCCGGGCTGGCGCTGGGTAGAAATCTCCAGAGGATTCTCCGAAATCCTCTTTCCAGACAATATTTACGGTGTGGAGTGGAAAAAATTACTTTCTCACAGAAGTGACTTACGGTAGGAAAAAACACCTGTGGGGTCCAGCTGGCCCAGAGGCCAGCCCCACGGGAGTCCCTGTCAGGGCACACGGTTTGGAGCTGGGAAGGTGTTTCCCACACCCTGAAAACATCTGCCAGGCAAGCTGAGGCTCTGGCGTAGACCCCCAGCGCTTTAGGAGGACAGCTGGGCCGCGGGGTCTTTGCAGCTGCCCTCCTGCCACCAGTCCCCATCTCTGCCCCCCAAGGCTGCTCCCGAGTCCGCTTAGGCACCCAGCCTGAGGTCCTCGATGATGCGAAAAGTGTGCAGGGAGCTGGCCGCCCTGGCAGGGAAGCAGCTTTGGGGACAAATGCTGCCTGCTGGGACAAGCAGTGGAGGCTGTAAAGCCTGCTGCAAGGTGGGGATGGTGGGGATAAAAGTATTTGCCTCTCTTTGTGCCGTGTCTGGCCTCTAACTGCACAGCTGTGAGCAATGCTGCTCTCTCTCGCCTCCCTTACAGAGCATAAAAGCAGGATTGAAGTGTCAACATTTGTTTTCAATTAACTTGGGAAACACAGAGAGCTATGGTTAAAGCCAGAGATTTCCTGCTGGAAGCTGCCATTTCATAAACCTATTACTTTGCAAAGCAAAAGGGTTTTGTTGAGGGGAAAAAAGCTGCATTGTTTTTTGTTTTATAAATCCTTTTTAGATAAAGGCAGTGGTAAGGTTTAAAGTTGGGGAGCAAGGGCTGAAAGATGTACCCGCTGCAGGAGTCTTGCAGACTTACAGTAATATTTTATGTGCCAAGGGTTTGGTGGGATTTCAGCACATGCTACTTAGTGATGGGGTTTACAGCAGGGATGAGGGGAGCCATGTTCAGATTTGCCTGGGAGCAATAGACAGAGACCTGATAAGGTGGTCACGGCCCGTGGGCCCTCTCCACTGCTGCCTCTCCTTCTCCAGGCAGGGTTACTGCAGCCTGGCTCAGGGCCACTGATCTAGGGACACCAGAGAGATTCAGGTGGAAGCGGTGAGTTTAATGGGATGAGCCCCAAAACTGGGAAGCCCCAGCCTGACTTACACTTGTCGCTCTGTTCTGCCACAGGTTTCTCCTGCACGTTGCTGACTGCTCAACACCATAGAGATGCCGAGGGAGATGTTGGTTAGCCTCTGACCCGTGTGGGTTTTGGCCAGCCAGCCCCCAGCGCCAGGGAAGGAATGCATGTGAGGTGGCTTAGGGTGCGTTTCTGCCCTGCGATACAAACCCTGTTTGCCATGAGTGGGGCAGGGTGTTTCACAATTGTTGCTTGGTGTTTGCCCTCAAAGCAAAGGTAGGTGGAAGTTGGCGCAGGGCGTTGTGGCAGGCCATGGACACAGGCTGTTATCTCTGGGGAGCTGAGATAGTGGCTATATTTAGCTCTGCGCTAGGCCCTTACACAGTGGTCTTTGGGATTTCCCCACAGCTTTCCACTCCTCCCACCGTGCTGAGGGATGAGGAGGAGCTTGCTCCCTGGCATGGGGAAGAGGCTCCGGGGATGTTTCTCCCTGGAGGAGCATCGCAGAACTAGTCCCATCCATGACAGACAGCTCTGGAAGGAAGGTCCCACTCTCCCACCATGTCTCGCCTGGGGTTTGTTCCTGGTTCAGCTGGAGGACTTACCCCAGGGTCCCCTGGGACAGGACATGGTGGCTTCCGCACCCCTGGGGTGCAGCCCCGCTAGCTTGGTGCGGGAGGGGAGGCAGAGCTTCTCCATCCCTCCTGCGGGGAAGCCCTCCTTCCCCCACCACAGTTCCTCAAGAGCCATCTCTACCAGCAAGCTTGAGTAGGTCCTTGGGGATCCTTCCTGGTCCTGCTGCCTCCTCCAGTGCCCTGCTAGAGGCAAGAGTGGACGAAGCATCTTCTCCACCCCGTCAGGAACTGGCAGGCTGCTGCGACAGCTCGGCCTGCCTGCCGCTGGCAGCCCCAGCAGGGAAAGGGAGCGGGGCCAGGGGTGTTGTGCAACACGTCCACACCGCAGCAGGCTGCGGGGCCAAGGCTCAAGGGCGAGTGTTGTAAACTGGTGGAGCAGCTGATGTAACAGCGCTGCCCAGGGAGCCACGCTGGGGCTGCCGCCATGGGGCACCCTCTCCCACACCTCGTGCCCTCTCCCAAATCAGCAGCCCCCTCCTGCTACCTTGTTCTCCCTACTACCCCAGCTGCCATCCCCCGTTGCTGCTAATGGGCACAGGGGCTCCAGCCCCCTGCACCTCCACACCTGGGAGTGCCGGTTGAGGGGATGTCTCCATCCTGGGCTGCTGGAAGTCCTCGGGGCAGCGGCAAAGGTGCCACGCTCCTTGTGCTCACCACAGCAGTCTGCGGAAGCGGATGGTGCCTGCCGCGGTGGTGCGGCTGATGCTGTTGCAATGTTGGCACTTGCCGGCAATTTCCAAATCGGCGGTGCCGAGAAACTGCTGCTGCTGCCTTTGAGCCAGGCCCCAATGCTTGCACCAAGCAGAGGAGGGGTTTTGTTAAAAGTCCACCTGCCTGTGACAGGGCTGTGAGGGTAACTCTGAAGTAATTTTAATCAGGTGTTGCCTCATATCAAAATGCTAAGGGAGAAACTAATTTTGGGGTAATTTTTGTCATTGAGGGCATGTGGTCAGGGCAGAAAGCCTGACTGAAACAGAGGCTATTTTGGGCAGCACTGGGGCACTGCAGGAGAGTCAGCCAGGCCAATGCACAGCCCCAGGAGCAGTGGCAGTTGGCAGCATGATGTGCCATCCTCCAGAAAGGATGTATCCATGACTGAGCTGGATGTCTGTCTGGCTGTCAGTCCTCCCTCATCCCTTCTAAATGTACTGGCGGGTTTCAGCCACACTAGATGGGGAAGTGGGAAGCTTACAGACCCCTTTTAAGTTTTGCGAGAATCGACAGCTGGTGGGGAGAGACCCAGTGAGCGTCCTCGCTAGCAAAAGCGGAGCGGGTCTTGGCTGCGGTGGCCTGCTGGCCAGCCAGTGTCTGCACCAGCTGGCCAGCCAGCACTGACAGCCCCTTGGCCAGCTATAGTACGTGTCATGGGGCTGGTCTTGGAGCAGTGGAAAAAGCTGGGATAACGAAAGCAGGAGAGAGAGACGACATGACAGAAATCTGAAGGAAACATGGCTTCTCTCATTCTGTGGTTCACCATCAACTTGGTCTTAGCTGCAACTGCGTACCGAGGTCTGAAGTGTGTTGCTTGGGAGCTCTTGTGGTCCCAGGCCCCCGTCCAGCTTCTGTAGAGTCACAGCAAACACAGCTCCACCAAAGAAGAGACTTGAGAAGTCCTGTTGGGTGATGGGATTCCCTTCTTTTATTTCCGTAGGTCTCAAACTCCTGTGGCCATCCCAGGAAATTAAGCAAAAAGCATTCAACGTGCCCTAGTATCAAAGGAAATCCCGCTCTTGGTTAAGGCTCTTGACTGTGCTTTGGGGAGTTGTGCTCCAAGGCAAAGGTCCCACTGCTTCTCCTGGCTCTGTCAAGAAATGAGGGGTTACTTCAGTACATTGGCTGCAGGCCCGAGGTAGGATATTTACTTTGGCATGGCTCCCTTTGGATCTCGTATATGCCTGTGGCCAAGCACCCGAGGAACATGTACTCTCCCTGCTGAAGACCACAGCACCTTCCTTTCCAGCCCAGTGGGCACTGAGGAGATAGTGTGGGGCCAGATGCAAAGCCTGGCCTGGTACTGTGTGTTGTAGAAAAAGACTTGATAGTATAAAACTATTGGTTCTTAATAATAAAAATTCCCAGCAAGAGAGACCATGAAAATCCTGGGAAAAAAAGGGAGGTTATAGGGGAGGGAATGAATGCAAGTAAGTTACTACAAATGCCCTAAGGAAAGCTGCTACCCACAGAGTAAAAGGGCATGGGCTTCCAGTGAAGGAAGAGCCCTAAGGGCAGCACAAGAAGACAAAATGACAGTAGAGCAACCAAATGACTGGCAGGCAGGAACAACAAAGAGGTTAAGCCCTTGGCCAGGCATACAACGTGCTTGTCAAAAACATTATAGCAGTGCTAAGGTGAGACAGTATATGCAGGGTACCAGTTTAAAGCAACCTCTTCCGCAGAGATTGGGACCCAAGAGTGGGCAAGCCCCTCCAAAAAGAGAAGGGTACCTCCTGCTTTCTCAGCATCTATGATGTTCTCTTCAGAGAGCTGCTCCAAGACCTTGCCTTTGTGCAGCCTACAGATTTCATTCCCATCAGGGAAGTCCTGGAAAAATCACAGCAAAAGAAAGGAGGTTGGTTGTCTGCCCCAAGATTGCACAAAGTAGTGCAACAACTGTGTACCCATCCTTACTTTTTTTCTTGAGAGCATCACTTCCCCTAATGAACATGCACTGTGGAGATGTCATAGAATCATAGGATCATTTAGGTTGGAAAAGACCTTTAAGATCATCGAGTCCAACCATCAACCACACCCACTAAACCGTGTCCTGAAGTGCCTTGTCTACGTGCTTTTTGAATACCTCCAGGGATGGTGACTCAACCGCTTCCCTGGGCAGCCTGCTCCAATGCCTGTTCCAATGCCTGACAACCCTTTCAGTAAAGAAATTTTTCCTAATATCCAATCTAAATATCTGGCTTGACCTCTCAGAAACTTTTCTTTGTTATGCTTCATTTGATGCAGGGAAACACACTGGCTTCCCATCCCTTCTGCTGTTTGCTTGAACCCAGGAGTATATGGTTGTGCAGATATGATGTGTAAAAAAAAAAAAAAAAGTTTAAAAACATTGTCTGGAAGTGGTACATGCCCTCCTACATGAAAGCAAAAAGGAGCATAAAGACACAGCCTGGACTAGAACCTCAAATCCTCCAAACTCCCTACGTGCTCTTGCAGGAGAGCAACAGCAAGGGCTGGGCTGGAGTGGTGAGAGTATGAGAAGGAACTGGGGTTATTTCCATTGATACACTGATGTGATTGTAGAGGCAGACGGATGCTCAGCTCCTCTCAGGCAGGTTGAATCAGTCCAGCTGCATTGACAGCTTGCCTTGGTTACACCATACAAGTGTCTGACTGGCTGGACTTGCATCTTCCCTAGATGCACAAGTCATAGCGAAGCAATGTACATTTCAACTTTGGTGCCCTACAAAGACTGCAAATCTTATTTGGTGGGGCAGATGTCTTGGGAACTTGCATGTATCCAGGCCTGTGGACTCAGAGGGCTTATCTTTGCATGAGAGACTGTGCTTTGCCTGAAAGTCACTTATATGCTGATGAAGGCTGAGAGACAAAAGGCCAGACTGAGGAGTGCATGTAGTTGTTGATGAAAGGTATGACCCTAAGCTTCTTGCAGGGGTTCATGCCCTTCAGTGGAGCCTCTGTCAGTATCCACGCTCTCTCTTCTGCAGCAGAGAATGGTCAGTCCCTCCATGAAGAATTTTTTCTCATCCTGACATTAGTGTCAATGAAAGATGGGATCCATTGCTTTCCTGACTTGCCTATCTCTGTGTTTTCACCATAGAGGGAATCTGAAAGTTAGCAGGAACAAGATGCCTGACTTTGTCTTTGGTACTTGCTTGAGATACCATTTAAAAGTCAACAGTAAAGGCAAGAGCTAAGTGGAGGGTGCTGGGTTTAGGAGGTCAGCTGGAGCTACTCCCATCATCAGCCTTTCCATTCTTTGAAAGCATTTTTCAAGTGTAACTTGGCCTTTTTATTTGGAAGTTTTAATTTAATCCCAGGAAAAAAAAACCCTGATGATATTCAAGGATTTACCCAGTTATCCAGAAGCTTGAGGTTTTCTTCTTGCAGAAGCTGATTGCTAGCAGAAATTACCCCCCTCTGTGGTTCTTGTACTTCTGAAGTTGCATGTTAAATGCAGCTAAGTAGATCACTTGAGATTCCAGGTTTGGTGCATGCAATTACCTCTGCTGTCTGCAGGTAGCTTGGCATTGCCTCTTCTCCTGAGTGCTTAGGATCCTGCAGAGACAGCAGATCTAGCAAGATCTAGCTAATCTCATCTGCACCTAGCAGGTATCAGTTATGCACAGCATTTTTGCACCAGAGCAAGGACTTCTAAACTTGGATTGGATGAGGCAGACTTTAGGAAATGTGCCTGCAAACCAGACACACACCCAGGTCAGGAATAACTCTGATGGGACCTGGAAAGCAGGCTAGTTATTCATAGGAAGCCTGACACTGTCTCTGGTCAGGGAGGAGGAAGTCAGGCCATCAGACAGTACGTTAAGCAGCGTTCCAGTGCTGACAGCTGGGAATAGCACAAGGCCCAAGCCCATGGAGCCTGCGAGCATTTTTTGCTGTATCCTTCATCCCTCCTCCTCCTCCTCCTCTAGTCTTTGCTCATCTCCTATTACTGATCTGCCTGGCTTCCATGTGCATGGGATGGCACACGGAAGAGGAGAGTGCTGCCAGCCTTAAGCAGCAGCCGCTGGGATCCAGCAGTGGCTGAAAACTAACATAAAGAAAATGCGCCCCCCTCCCAAAAGTAAAACAAAACAAACTGCTTGGTGTCCATCAGGTTTCCCTGGATGCCACTGCTCCTGAGCAGAAGTTAAAGTGCTGGAAGGCAGATCAAGGTGTTGCAGACACAGCAGGTGGTGAAGGAGAAGGTCTTTGGCTTTGTGAGATGGTAGACCAGCCTACAGTGATCTGAATCAAGTGGCACCAGCAAAGCTGGAAAAAAGCAGTGATAGCCAGGGACTATAGGAAAATCAGTAAGTTGAAATAAATATAATGGTTCTGAAAGTCATCACAAGTAGGCTGGGAATTGGATTTGCTGACTTATCTGCTCCCGATAAAGGAGAGGCAAATCTAGAAGATGTGCAATAGTGCATAGCAGCTGAACGTCCCCTGGTGACTGCTGTATTTTAGATGACTGGTTTCTGAGAAAGGAAATGAATGCAATATTGCTTTTTCATGTCTTGTGCAAGAAGACAGCAATGTGCGCATCAGCATGGCTCTCACATATACATGGGCACAATCCTGCACAAAGATGTGTGTGCTAGTGTTAAGAAGCTGTCTGTATGGAAAGGTGTAAGAGTTCAGTGTTATGCCCTATGCTCAAACAAGCTTAAAGAGCAGAACATCATCTACTGTTGAGCTTTGGAGTTGCAGAGAAAAAAGAAACCTGGTGCCACAGATTTTGATCTGTCTTAGGTTTTGATCTTTTTTCACCTCCAGAACTGCAATGATAACTCAGGTGTTTTTTCCAAAAGCCAAATGCCACTCAGTCTGTATTGATAGGCCATCTTTCCTACTCTTTCAAAAATACTTTGACCCCCACTGCATTAGTCCAATGTTGTGCAGTACCGCTCCATCAAAACTAATAGTACAATGCTGAAAAATTGCAGGCAATACCGAACTGTCTGCACTAATTATTTCCATTCGTGTAAGGGTGACTTCAGAACACAATGTTTCCTGTGCCCTTCAGGCTCCTCGTGTGGTGACAGCATGGAAAAGACCAAACACTGTGTTTTCTGAAGCTGGTTGCTGTAGCTTTATCATCTGAGACTCACAGAGCGCTTCGGATCTCATCAGCAGCACATCTCAGAGACAGGAAGGTGCTTCATATCTTGGAGAAGGGCTGTATATCTAGGCTGGCTGCCCTACGGAGGGCTGACCCACCTCAAATGCTGCCAACTTTCTCAACTCTCTTTGACTGCATGGTCTTGAAATGACTTCAAGTCCAGTCTTCTGACCTGCCTTCCCTCAGGGTCATTTCTGGTTGGATCCTCCATGGGAGCCCTTACAAAGCCTAAAGCAGCTCAGGTTGTTGCTGCTGTGAGCTGGGTTTGAGCTGTTCAACAGTTTTGGGACAACCTTTGTAGCCCTTGATCCCACAGTCACTAGAGCCGTGGTTGTGGTGGGGTTTGCTCAGGTAAGGGATTCGCTTGGGTCCTCCAAAAGGCAGTCAGAGCTAGATCTTAGCCCAATCAAATAAAATAATCAAGTACTATTTGATTAAGAGCTTAGCCCAAGCTGTTTGTGGCCTCTCTGACAGCCACGGCCTGATCCAGCATGCGCAATGACACAATTTGGGCTTTGCACCATTCTCATGCAAGGAACCATGTGCTGCACGTGCAGGACAGAGCCACCCTGGCATCCAAACTGCCTCCGAGCTTTTTAAAGCCTCCGCTTAAACATGAGCTCAGGCAGCTATAAATAGCAGTCAGTGTCCCCTGGTTAACCCAGGGGCTTTGATCATGGAGTTGGGTCCACGTGTCAGTGGTTGGCTGCTCTCGGCCTCATCTCTCACATAAGCTAGGGGCCAAGTTCATCAGTACTCCTGGCTCATTGCTGTCCTGTAGGCTGGGCAATGGTGTGGGGAGGAGGGGGCATATGTTTCATTAGACACCCGTAAATATTAAAATACATATTTATCTATTATATGGCAATAAATATGCTTGTACATAACTATAATATACAATTCGTAACAGAAAATATAAAGCATAAATTGCAAATTAAGACTTAAGTGCAAAGAAGACCGTAGAGATTTCTAAAGTTAAAGAATATATTTAAAATAAATCTCTCCTTGGGGCAGGGAGGACGTTTGACACCAAGATTGCAAAAGCAGGCAACGTCCCCATCTGGTACGGACACTGCAGTGGACAGTCTGTCATGGGCCTGACCGCCACGTATCATGGCACTGCTGGCCCCCAGCATTTCTTATCTGTGCAAGCATGCATCCTATTTATTGAGTGGATTTCCTTTGTTTTGCAGCCCACTCTCCCTTATGGGTGTGTTACCGCGTTATGAGCGGATGGTGTGGTTGTGATATGCCAAACGCATTGCGCCGCATTCCAGCTTTAATTGCCTTTTCTGGGCCATTCCAAAGTTCAAGGCTCTTAAATCATCCCCAGGGCTGCGTTCCCCACCGCTGGGCACTGCCGAGGCTGTACATGGAGCACTATGTCCAGTCTGATTCCCCGGTGCGAGAGAAATGGTGACAAGCTGCAGCCCGGCAGCAGGCGCCGAGTTGTGTGGGGCACATGGCGGATAAGGGGAGACTGAGGGAGCTGGGCTTCTTCAGCCCAGAGAGACAGCCAGCGGGGCCACAGATGCATCTTCCATGGCCTGAGAGGTAGACAGGGAATGCAGAGCCTTTCTCAAAGGTGCCTGGTGAAAGGACAAGAGCCAAGAGGCACCTCTGACAGGATAGGTGGAAACTGCTCCACTCCATGAGAATGGGGCAGCAGTACATGGCCCAGAGAGGTGGTGGCATCTCCGTCCTTGGGAACGATCAAGCCTCACCTGGATGCAGCCCCAAAGATTCTGACCTGACTGAGTGTGGCCCTCGTGCAAGGAGTGGCAAGGGGACAGACACCTCCAGAGCTCCCTTCCACATAGAGCTGTCCATGATTGTGTGATTACATTATATTTCCTCATTTGAAACTGTTGCCCCTGGAAAGCTTCAATGGCTACTGATCCCCCTGACGCAGTCTGTGCGAATTTGCAGACCCATCTCAGGGTACCAAGGCTCTCACAGGAACAGGCAAAAAACCACAGTGCTTAAAATTAAGAGTATATGGTACAATGAGCAAATACGGGATGGGAGGCAGATAAGACATGGAGAACTCTTATATCAGTGTGGTATGAAATCCAGCATTATGTGGCTAGGAGAGGAGAAAGAAAGAAAGAGAACAAGGATGACTCTCAAAATGGTTTAGTCTCAAAGCACTTGTAGATAGGAAGTAGCATATGAGCATGAGCTCACTACACTGCCTCAGAGCAAAGCCCTTCCTTTGGTTCATTTATTACCAATATAAAATTGTCCTAATCTGTAGGAAGCAATCAAATATGCAAAAGCCAAGTTATCCTAATCTAAGGTAAACACGTGCATCTCTTACTAATACAGAGATATCTTATTCTGCATAAAGCAAATAAGCCTATCTGTGGGCTGTGTGCAAGTGATCTGGCTCACAGACCTTTGCCCACAGTGCATGATGTGACTCTTGCACCTCTGAAGATTCCTGCTTGCCTTAGCTCCCGCTGCGGACCAGAAGGGTTTGTGCTGGGTATTGCTTTTACCCACGACATGTTCAGCTGCCATCTGTGCTGTTGTCTTAAGTAAGTTTGGCTGGTTTGTTTCACCACTCATTCTGGTCTAAGACTTCTACGTGAATGAAGATCATATCAGAGATCCTGTCATCCCACCAGCTGCTAGCATCAGACCACTCTTAATTTTTTCCATTTGTAAAGGAGGTGTATGTAAAATGTGCAACTCCCTGTCACAGAACCTTGTGGATGCTAAAAACTGATGCAATTTCAAAAAGGGACCAGACACATTCACAGAAGAAAAAATGCCACCGTTGCACACAAAGACACTGCTGCCTTTTCAGGAAATCCTTGATCTGCAAATTGTGCTGGCTGGGAAAGTAATCCGGATAGGAATCACTACAGGCTTGTCCAGCTCTTCTCTTTCTCAGGCGTCTGCCGTAGCTCTCTACCAGACAGGGTGCAGGGGGAGATGGACCACATTTGAGCTTAAGGACTCACAGTGTCACAGGTAGATTGGAATTTCTCCCTAGAAGTCTTCACAGAAGGCAAAATCCTGTGGGCAGAGGGACAGCTGCAGAGCAAAGAGCAAGGCTGCCCAACTCCTCCTCCCTACCCAAGGGCTCCCGTGTAGAAATGCTTCTGGGGTTTGCAAACAGACTGAAATCACCTGTGGGGACAGGTAGTGATGGCCATCCTGAGATGACACTTCCCCACCCACATGCTTCAGCTGGAAAACCCGGGCAGCACTGGTAACTCCAACCACCCCGTACTGGGAGAGTTGGGACCAGCAGCAAGAGTACTGGTGAGCATCACTGGTGTAAAACTCAAAGGTGCCTGCCCTGTGGCAGGTGAAACGAGTCTCTGCTTGATAATAAACAGGGCCATGAGAAGTTGCAGCCTGAGAGTCTGTGATTTCTGTGATCCTCTGAGCAAAAAACCAGTTTATCATCCAAAAGCTGCCCTTTATGTCATTGCTGGCACCCCAACTTCTGTGCAGCTGGCTCAGTGCAGGGACAAGAAAGGGCCCAGATGTGGCCTAGAGGCATTTGAGCTCAAGGGCTCGCGTGTCTAGAAAAAGCCTGATAAGAGCCAGGAATTCAAGTGGTCCTGAAATAGTGATAAGGGCAGCTGGGGAATGCCTCATATGGACACATAGGCTGGGGCAGTGGGGCTTGGTATGCAAGGAGGTGACACCTGCCCCACACACTCAGTGTCACATTTCACTCCTGAGGAGACTCGCATGGGGCGAGTGACATGTGGTGTGTCTCAAAGGCACTGTGGAGACTGTCCTTTGCCTGCCCTACACAAAGCTGCAAGAAGAGAGGGGTCATTCTTCCAGGCAGTCCCCAGAGCTTGAGCTGGCCTCCATGGAACCCCTAGGTGATGAGGAGTGGCCCTGCCTGCTGAGCCATGCACATCAGACTGCTTTGCCTGGTCCAGCTGCTTGCTGGCAGTGGTTCTTATTACTTTCTAGAGTGTCAGGCAGCCCTTCAAATTGTGTGGTGTGTGCCCCGTGCTTCAAATGCAAAAGCATTGCTGTCAGAATGTCATCCAAGAGGTCACCAAGTTTGGCCACCGAGGTAGGACCCCAGAAGCTGCACAGCCCTCCCTGGCCTCCCTCTGGGATGTCCCAGGCCCTGTGGTGGGGCACAGCTCTCCCTGCTGCCCTTCCAAGCTCCCCTGCCTCAGCCTTTGCCTCCCTGGATGAGGTTTTGGAGGCACAACCAGCCATAGCACTCTCATCATGCATCGCTACTGTGCTGGCCTGGTTTAGGGAACCTCACAGGAAGAGGGGAAAAGACGGTTTTCATAAGTTTCTGTGCTGCACAGGACTCTGCGGTGGTGCTTATCATCATCCTGTCCACAGGCAATCTCCTGGAGTTTGGTCTGAAGTGTCTGACCCAAAGCCAGTGCAGACATTGGCGTCAGAGCAAGGTGTAAATTCAGGGGCAGATCAAAGCCAGGTTTCAGCTCCAAAAACTGGAGTGGCAACTGGAGGCTCCCTCATGTTTTGCCTTTCCTGTGCGAGATGAGTTTTGCTCTTACCAGAGGTTGTGACCCAATTTCTGTTTCAGTGATCAGGTCTGACAGTGACCGAAGGTCATCCAAAAGAGGCCCCCAAGCTTTCCTGAGCTCTTTTACTGGGTCGTCTGAGATATCTTGATCAATGGGCCCAAGCATGAGGTAAAGCATACTCCTTTTTGGGGTAAGCTGGAGACTGCAAGAGGCAGGCATGGGCTAGCACTCAGGAGGAGCATGCTGGATAAGCCCAGTGCCAAACAAAGTGGCACCTGGCTACTGTGTGGCAGTGTGACTACTGGAGACTATTTTTTAACCTGTAAGTAAACCGTGTCCTAACTTTTCTCTTCCTTTCATCTTGTGAAAAAGGTTATTCAAGCTCTCTCCAAGCTTTTTCAGCGGTTTAACACCTTTCAGTCTCAGCCTGGACTCAGTTTGGAGGGAAAAGCAAGCAGGTGCTCACATTGAGCAGCCAACAAAGATGTGTTCTCTGTGGATATTGTTGCAAAGTCCCCTGTGTCTGTGGCGGGTGATCTTTGGGCTGCACAGGGCTAACGTCTGACTAGTTCAATCTTAACTCCAGGCTTCAAACAAACATGGTGAGCAAATGCCTTCCAGAAGATGCCTCCAGCAAGAAGCAATGTGGCTTCCCTCTCATCCCTCTGGGGACTGCAAGGTTTCCCTTCCCCTTGCTGTCTGGATTCCGTGGAAGGTTGCTGCTGATCTGCCTTAGGCACAGGCAGCTGCATCTTAAGCAAGTGCCTCTGTGCAGCCCTTTCCTCAGGGTCCCTGTCAGCACAGAGTTTAGTCTAACCCAGACTTCTCCTCTAGGCAGGCCTGAAGGATGGCAGTGAAAACCTGTATTTCCCTTCTTGCAAATGTAAGAGGAACATGGGAGTCCTAGCTCTGCAGAGGTGGTTGAAAGGCTGGCAAAGAGTCCATTCAGTTAAAGTGCCTGTTTCACATCCAGTGGAGATGCAATGTAAACACGCCGAAAATCCTCTGGCAGCAATCCTCTCCCCAAACTCATGCAGAGTTATTAGGAAACCAGCTGCAGACAGTTGCCCAGCCTTCTCCTCCTTTCTGCTCCTGGCCTGCTATGTTTCCATTCTCTCTATCTACCTCAACCCTATAGTGGCATTCAAGAGCAAAGTGAAACAAGGGCTGAACGTAGCAGTAGAAAGCTTTGCTATCTCCACAGAAGTGCAGGAAACCGAGCACAGCCAGGGAGCAGGCTCCAAAAGCCAGAAATGGAGCATCAAGGACTTTCAGACTAAATCACCTTAACTCTGCCCAATGCTGAGCTGATGGGAATAGTCCCTCTGCTTTGCCCGATGGCAGGACTGTGATGGTGAAACAGGGGATCTGAGAAAGTGTCTTGAAGCTCCCCTGTGGTAGGTGGCACAGATTGCAGGACGCAGTGGGGCCTTTCCCTGCCTGGCTTGGAGCACCCTCTGCCCTCATTGCATGGGGAGCAGGAGGGCAACTCTGGGGTCTGTCCTGGCCGCCGATCAGGTGGAGAAGGTGTGCTGCGAGCGCTGCCAGCTTCAGGGCTGAACTCCCAGATATATTCTGAGAACAGCCGCTGCACAGGTTGGTGAGCTCTGTACACGTGCCTGTGCAGCCCTGGAGCACAAAGTCAACACAGCCCCTTGCCAGGCCTTGAGCTGCAGCTGGAGAGAGGAGCCACTGGGCTCCCATGTCCCTCCCAGGTGATTAGAGGGGTCAGACTCCCCCTCTGCGAAGAAGCCTTCCCCCGGCATCCTGCTGGGATGCGGCCAGGCCTTGGCAGATGCTCGATCACCTCTCAGGTACCCTCGGGACAAAGCGCTTGTGCCTTGCCAGGCTGGCACGGCTCAGCAGTGACTGTGTAACGCCAGCCACCCCCAGAGGGGCTAAACCCTGTGTGTCTGCACTGAGACTGAGCTTCTTACTTCGTCCCTTCCTCTGGAGGTAGGCAGGGTGCTTGAGGAAACATCTGGTGGCTGGTTTCGTGGTAGTCCTGCAAGGCCAAAAGCTGCCAAAGTCTCACTCCTGCTGTTTTACCTTTTGCTGCCAGGCTGGGGCTGTTTAAACAAGCCAAAGTTATTTACCATGCCCTCTGGTCCTTGTGCTGTGCTGTGCTCTGCCCTGGAGGCTGCCTGGGCTTGGGGCTGTCACCGAGGCTGGGAGGCACTGGGAGGTGCTGGCAGGCTCAGACAGACTGCGCTCCTGAGCTTGTAACCCCGGGGTTATCTCCAAAAAAACCAAACAGCCTGGCAGGTTATATGTGTGTGCGGCTAATGGGGGAGGAAGTTTCATAGCCCTTGAGCTTGTCTCAGTTACCTTTCATCTCCTATAGCCTTTATCATCTCCCCAGAGGGCCTGGGACAGCCTTAACTGGAGATGGGGGCTGTGATAGGAGATGCGAGGTTAAAAATGTCTCTTTTCTTCAAGAATAAGGCAATCTACATCCTGGCATACATTAGATATGTGGATGGCTCACACATGCTGAAGATTCTGGGCTGCCCTGTCTTTACCCTGGTATCTCCACACCACGCAGCCTGCTCAGGACAGCTTCTCCCCTCAACCACGTGGGATGCAATGCCAACCACACTCAGCATCTCCTGCATGACAGCATCCCATGCACCATCCCCAGCTCCCTCCCAGCCAGCTCAGGCAGCACTGTCTGCTCATGTCAGTGTCATCTGCCCCTTGATACTTCCTAAAAAGCCACAAGGCCACAAATGAACATGTTTGGCTGGATCAGCGCAGCTCCACTCCAAGGAAGCAAGAGCCCCATAGTCACGGTCCCAAGGCTCACACGTCTTTGTTTCCCAGAAAAAAAGTAGCTGGGTCATGCATTCGTGCTAGATGCTGCAATCTGTGACTGCCCAGAGCTCTAGTTTGAAGTAGACATGCTGCTACAGCCAGCCCCAGGGCTTTCCAAAGGAATTGGCATCATCAACTCGCTGCACAAAAGAGGTGCGCTGAAGGTCACAAGCCTACTGTTCCCTGCGAAGCTCTTCCTTCATGGTGGTAAGAGCATACCCTGAAGGTGCTCAGGGCAGGAGAAAAGCAAATGGTCTCATGGAAAGCAGAGGCAGCAGCCCACATTGCCTTGTTGCTCTGTGTCTTTGGCTGATGGCACTGCAGGGAGGAAGGGAGGTCCTGCCAGGAGGTCTCCCGTCTCAACTGGGCTTGATTTTCCTGGAACCAGGATGTATTGGAGGCCTTTATTATGCTTGAGTCTAATGGTGACCTATGGCTTGCTGTTGACCTGTGGGTTTAAACGGTTTTGAGAAAGGGACCCACAGACTGAATGGCCAATATCAAGCAACCCCTGCTTATAGGTAATGGGGTTAAGCCAGAATGAGCTGGGAGGAATGAAAGAGGGTACCACCTTAAAAGAAGAAAATGAGTGCAGCGCTTTATGTCCCAGGACTTAGTGGCACAATCCCTCCAAGGGACAACAAAATGCTCATCACCAGCACTCCCACAGTGCTCTGAAGGGAAAACGCAGAGACCGCCCGCTTCTCGAGAGGCGGCTGTGCTCTGGAGGGTGGATGTCAGCACTTCCCCGTGCATTTGGGCACCTCCTGGGAGACTGCCAGTCTCTGAGAAGGGCCTTGCACATCTTAAAAATCAGCACCTCGGTAGCTTCTGGGCATCCCGCTTGAACAGACAGGCCAAATTACAGGGGATTTAAAAATCTTCCTTCAGGTTTTCCAGGGAGAGCTGGTGGGGCATCTTACCAACAGCCACCTGAGACAAGATGAAGTTACAGTGAGCAGCAGTGAGAGTGTAGGCAAATCTTTTGCATTTATTAATTTGAAGATGATTAAAATTCTGGCAATAAAATGAAAGAAAGACTACATGTTGGAGATTAAAACCCTGCCCTGAGATGGGAGACTAGCCTCCAAAGCAGTCTTGGCAAGCCTATTTGAATACTTCTTATATGAAAATTGAGGCAGTGTCAGAGCCATGGCTACAGGGCTCTCTCCTCCACTTGTTTCCCAGTCTCATCCCAGTTTGTTTGCCATGAAGGCATTGTCCCAGATGCTGAGCTCCGGAGATGATGTGCTAACTGCAGGGCCCGCTGGAGGTTTAAGGTTGTTTTAAATAATGCAGGCTGCTTGATTAGCTGAACCAGCCTCTCTCTGCCAACACACTCACTATGTATGGCAAACGCACTCCATTTTTGGCTTCAAGCACACTTTCCATGTCATCAGTGCAAAAAATTAAGTGGGCACAATATGTCATAAAGGTGAGGAGATACTCCAGACCCCTGCTTCCCCAAAACACACAAAAAATTCCCTCATTTATTTAACATTACAGGAAATAAACCATTAATCTACCAGCCACAAAGATAATATTAGTTTATCTTGGTTGCTGTGAGCACTAGAAACTTGATACAGCAAGCTCCTCTGTGAGAAGGTGATTGTTTCTATTTTTGTGGGGGCTGGTATTCGTGGGATTAAGCAAGATGCTCCGGATGCGGCCACAGCTCCCCGGGTGCCTGCTTTTGGGTAGTACAGCAAGAGCAGTGTTTTGCATGGGTCTAAAAGCCCAGTCAGTGTAAAGCAGTGTGTGGTGAAGTTTGATCTGGCAGAGAGCAAAGCTGCTGTGAGTCATGAAATAAAGCCAAAATGCTCATCCTGCATGAGACTTTTGCAATCAGTAGGATTTAGACAGTGTTATTCCAGGGAGGAATACCAACCCTCCCTATGTCTTTTGCTCCCATCAAATCTTCCCAGAGTGCTCCTCCTCTTTGCTTGAGCATTGGGATTTCTCTGCTCATTCCAGACTCAAGGCAGACAGACATTCAACAGGAAAGGCTAAATACAGCACCTACCAAAGCCCACTGTAAAATGTGCGTCCTAAAATAACAAACAGCTGTAGTTGCCTGGGCTGATGCCCTTCTTGCTCCAACTGCCCACCTTCCTGGTGTCTGCTAGGTAAGGGGAACAGCTGCTGGTGACTGACTTTGGCAGGAGGGGCTGCATGGTGATGCCAGACGGCAAGGGACTGACCCCATCCTCCTGCTTTTCACCTCTTAATCCTATGGTCCGGAGACCTGGCAGGAGAGGGGAAGGTAACAAAAGTCCCCAAGCAAAATATATGCTTGGGAGGTGACAAGATTTGTACCAAGTCCAGCCAGTATGATCACAACTCTTGGGTCTCCCAGGCTAATATCCTCAAGGTGATCTGTGGACAGCCTGATGTTAGTGTGCCATTCCTGAAACCCCACACCAAAAGTTGTCTTCTGTGCTCTTGTGGTATGAGAAGCAGACAGCAAGGCACATCTCCCATGCAGCTAATGTTGTTTCCAGCACTGCCAATCAAGAAGGAAGACATGAATGGGTTGCAATGAACAAAAACATGCGTGCATCTATTTTAAAGCAGCATGGGTCCCCAGCACTTGCCATTCTCTCCCCTGGAGTGCACCATGCCATCTGCCCCACTAAGTGCAAGTGCTGATGCTGAAGTGCAGCACCCTGCAAGGCAATGGGAGAGCTTTCATGGTCAGCGCTGACCTGATCTTGTCACCTCTCTCATTGTGTGCCAGATTGAGACAACTCAGTCGTTTAGCACAACGTGCTGTTGGCTGCCTCTGAAGAGCTTTTGGAGGAGAAGAATTAGCCTGGAAATATGTGGCAACTCACTGCATGGTAGCGACAGAGATGCAAGGAGTACTCCTGTACATGAAATCCTACATCTGGGATTTGCACTGGGTTTGTGCTCAAACCCAAGTTGATTGCGCAAGATGAGAAGCCCCTCTTCTGGCTGAAGAGGGAGGGTTGGCCACACTGCATCCCAGCACAGCACAGCATCAACAAGAAGCTGTGCAGGTATGTGCCAGCAGCAGGGATGCTCTGTTTCATAGGCACCTGGCTGCTAGCTGCAGCTCTTGGGATGCCAAGGAATGGATTAACCCTTACCATGTCTGAGACAGACCTTAGGAATAGCTAGGAAAGGAACAAAATGGAAATGCCACTTGCAGCAGTGTATCTGCAGCCAGGGTGTGCCCATGTCTCAGATGCTCTGCACAGATATGATCTCCCCAGTGCCAGTGGAGAGCGCTAAGGATTTTTAAAGGTCTGGGATAGTTTCTACACCAGGAACAGGGTAGGGTTATTCAGCCTTGAGAGGACAGATGAGGTACAGCTGTGAGCAGCCAAGGAGGAACTGTCTTTCACCAGGTGAAGCTCTTGGGTGGCCTGTTACAAGGAAGCAAGAAGAGCTGGTTTCTTCCCACAGTGCAGAGCTGAGAGGAGGAAATGCCTGCTGTGGGATATTGAGGTTTGCAAGAGTTCAAAAAGGGATACCTTGAAGAAAAAGCCATCAAGGACTATTAGATGGAGACACCTTGTCTGGCTCAAGAAACACTGTTCGCTGAAACCTGGATGAGGTTTCAGTTGAGAACTGCACATTTTCCCAGTTCTCTCTCTCCTCCTTAAGCATCATCTCTTTTTCTTTGTGGCTTTTTTCCCCTTGATTTTGTTGAAAGCTCCTTGGGGAACACGAAAGGGAGGTGATGTGTGGAGCACAAGCTGTCCCAGGGTTATAATGCTTTATTGCTCACTGGCAATAAGTAAGATCTGCTGTGATAGCCTGAGAGGAGGGCAGATTGGCCTGTTTCATAGCCTCCTTTGTCTCCCAGCAGCTCTCAGTACTGAGACTGGCAGACTGACTCTCAGTCATTAAAGAAGTGACCCTGGCAGTGTTGGTAGAGGATGAGGTTTGCTGTTGCTTCTTGTATGAGCGCCTTCACCATGGGCTTCACATCACAGTGGGCTGCATTGCTGTCCCAGGTCTGGAGCAATCAAAGTAGGTGAGGTTTTAATGCAAACACTGAAAGCAGGCATCAGTGACTCCAGGGCAATATCGCGAGTCAAGGAGGACATCCTGGTCCAGGACACCAACTGTGCTTCTGGCAGTGAGGACTGAGTGTACCCAGATCCCAACCTGCACCATGATGTTCATGGAGGAAACACACATGGGTGGGTCAGATGAGAAGCCATGGTGTGTATGAGCTGGTCCCTGCTCTGGCTGAGCCTAGCAGCACTGGCCAAGCGCGGATGCAGCCTCCAGTATGTAAAGAAGGAGGAAAAATCTGCAGACTGTTGGAAATCAGAAAGCCAAATTCTTCTAAAAAAAGAAATCTGGTCAAAACTGGGTGGGGAAGAGCTGTTCTGGGGGCATGTTAAAGCCAGGCTAATTTTCCAAGAAATGATGAATCAGATGTTTTCTTGAGAAGTTACGTGCATCTAAGGAAGAGATGATAAAGACATTTCTTTTTCTTGGTATGCCTTACTAAGCAGCTAAAAACAGCAATGTGATGCTAACAGTAGGTATCTGTGATGCTGGAGCAATGTTGAGCTCACTGCTTCTGGAAGGGGAGGACCTTTTATCATGATTTGGGTTTTCACTCTGTTAGATAATGAGTTCAGCCAAGGGACACAGTGAGAATGTGTTCTCACTGTGTATGGTGTTCACTCTGTATGGTGAATCCGGAACCAGAGATGGGGTATGGGCAAGGAGGAACTTCAAGCTATTAAGTAGAGGATGGAAAAACAGAATAGAAAGGAAGACCTCTGCCTTTTTTTTTTTTTTTTTTTCATGAACAGTTTTACTTCTGTTTGGGGAAGAGCAAGGTGTGGCCAGCTGGTTATTCTGGGGTAAGTTTCCTGGTCCCGGTCAGATCTGCCAGGTCCTGGACATGAAGTGTAGAAATATGTCAGTGTGAGGTGGCAGCTTGGCTGAAAGCAGGACTGGCTGGAGGAGTGAGCAAGAAGTGTGCACGACAGTGTGGCCGCTGTGAAGCATGGAGGCCCTGTGCCAGAAAGCATGGTGGGGCACAGAGATGAGGCCAGAGGAGGCAATGAAGGGTCAGCTACTGCCCATGAGAACCAACAAGACATCCATAACGATGAATTCAATCTGCAGTCATTATAAGCGGCAGCCAACACTGCCCTTTATCCAGCCACTGTGTTGCTTAATCTTTGCAGGCGATCTTACCCATCTGTGCAAGGGACACTCAGCTGCTCGTGGGTGGGTTGCCCACCTTCCCAGGCTCTTGGCCATAACCTGCAGCAAGGGGAGACAGCAGCACTTCAGGTTGCTTTAAATACCGTGTCCAGGATAAACTAACCTCATGGACCTGCCTGGCAGGAGACACCTCAGTGGAGCAGGGTATCAAAGGATTGGAGACAATCCTTCAACATCCATATAGGTGTGTGTGACTCTCTCTATGTGTGTGTATATATACACACACATGAGTGTGTGTGACACCATGTGGGAGGCCCCTAATGTCCTACTAGCACAGTTATCCCCTGGGGAGATGCTTCTGCCCTGTTGGTGTGGGCTGATGGTGATTTTTGCTCCCAAGGTGGAAGGATCAGAGCCCCAGAGCCAGGTCAGAGCTACCAGGGCTAGGAGACTTTCCCCACATCATCCTGTCCTGGGCTAAACCTGGGCTCGGCCTCCTAACAGAGTCTATCACCTTGTCCCACCTCCTCGGCGAGGGTGCAGGGAAGATTTGAGCGGGGTTTGGTGGCAGCCTGTGAGGCTGGAAGGTGGGATGTGCGACAAGGGTGCTGTAAGGCCGGGCGTGGGCTGTGGTATCCGCGAGTGGAGGTCCTGATTTCCTTCTCCATCTTCCCCAGGTCTCACGGATAACTCCGAGAGCCTGGGAAGAGCAGGACGACCAGACAGGGCTTTCCTGCAGCCTTCTGCTGCTCCCCAGTGGCGGCGTGGAGAGGCATCACAGGCAGATCCTGATGGGTGAAGAAGCCCTGATGGGAGATGGGGAGAGGGCTGTGGCATCTGCAAGTGGAGGCCCTGATTTCCTTCTCTGTCTTGCCCAGGTCTCACGGATAACTCTCACCGGGCTGGGGAAGAGCAGGATGACAAGCGTGTGTGGGGGGATGCAAGCACGAGCTTAGAGTTTTTTGAAAACAAGCAAACATTTTTAGACCCCTTTGGGCACTGAACAGTACCTTCTGGATTTATTTTCCAGAGTCAGTGAAAGAGGTTGAAACTGGCTCAATTTCCTTACCCTGGTAATTCACTCGCTTCTTGAAGAGATCGTCCTCTCCTGTTCTGTTCTGAAACAAATGGCATGAGGGCAAACACATCAAGTTTCCAACCACTTCTAGGGTGATGAGAGCAGTGTAGCTCTTGTTGTTACTGCTCAGAGCAAGAAATTGTTTCCTTAGTGCATTCATGAAATTAGTCCCCCAGCTTGCCTGAATGTCATTCCTTTCAAAATTAACCCTTTTAATTAATGGAAAGAATACTATGGTAAAGGGTGCTGTTACTTTAAGTTTCTTGCCAGGCTGCATCACAGCAGGTGCTGGTATTTCCTAGTTCTCCCCAGCAGTGCCTTGGGTTTGTAAACCTATTTTTCCAGGGCTGTTTGGTCTCTGGGAGGTGGGAGGGCTTGTCCACAGGTCTTGGTGTTGGTGCTCCTCCTGCCTGTGCTGAGGATCTTGGAGGCTGAAAGTATCACTTGTGAGACCGCTTCATTGCTCATTAAAACACCCACCAAGGCAGATGCTGCTGCTGCTGCTGCTTACTTTGGGGCTGGTGCTGGGCACGTATGCTGGCCACAAGGGTATTTCAGTTTGAAGCTGAAATAAAAAACACCTTTATTAAAATAGCTTGGAATGCTCTGAAATTTTATTTTGAGGAACTTCAACATTGAATAAGATGCTTTCCTAGGAAGAAATGGCTGTTTCATGAAATCCAGTTTTTCTGCTGGAATAAATTTTAGACAACAGATTGCAGGCAGTTTAATTTTGAGCATGGACACACAGCACAGAGTCAAGTAGACCTGTACTTTCTTTAAGGGAATAAGGTTGCAGTAGCTTAATAACTGATGTGAGGCAAGGTGTCCCACTGAAATTTTTTTTCTTTACAAGCATGACATCCCTCATCTTTATGAAAAGAGTGCTTAAAGGTCACTGTAGGTGAACAGAAATAGTTTAAAACTTCTTACATGAATAACAAGAAGAGAACTTGATCAATCATATAGCAGAAAGGATACATGTAATTTTATGTGAACAAGATAAAATCAATCACACTAATGTGAAACAGCCTTTGGAAATTTGAAAAAAAAATATGTGCTGTACTAGGAATAGTTAAAGGTGAAAATGTTATTTTGCACTTATTGGGACATGGTGATGGACTTTTCTATAGCATTTTGCATGCTGCTGTTCAAGTGAGCATTGATTTGCTCCCTCTCATCATTTTGGTGAGAGCTTTCTGCTATCTTCAAGCCCCCCCCTTAGCTTTTGGAGGCAGAGAAAGGAGAATCTAAATGTCAGTGAGAAAAGGAGACTTCCCAACTGATGAAATTGTAAAGAAAAACCTGAAATCTCTCCAGAAGTTGGGGCAAAAAAAGCCAGTACCTGATAGAGCAAAAGCCACTGTATGTGCATATGAAAATAGTTGTGTACAGTGGGCCACTGACTGTGCATACATATACCTGTATGTTCTTCTATCTATACACATATATTTTAAATACTTTGACTTAAAATCATGCTTAAAAAAAAAATCTCCTGCATTTTAAGAGGCTAGCGACACCAGGTGTCTACCGCTGCTGCCCCAGCTCCCCAAGCTAATGCTCAGGTGCACCCACTAACTTCTGGACCCTTTTCCACAGTCCCTCTGCTGCCACCTGCACTTGCCAGCCACATGCTGCCAGGAGTTACTGCTTCAGTGGTGTGGTTACGCCATGGGGGGAGCCTGATATCAGGGGAAGGCAAAGGCCATGTTGGAATTAAATTGAACTCAAGGACAGGTGGACAAGGAGAGCCCACTAGTCTCCCAGGAGTGATGCACATTGCAACCCCCGGCCCAGAGAACTACTAGGGGCTTGCACGTCCACCTGGGCAGGCTGCCGTGGCCCCTTCCCAGGCTGAGGAAATGATATGGAAAGCAGGAAAAGGACCACATGTGCTGGGCACCTCCCCAGGCAGCCCAGGGAGGCAGGAGGGTCCCTGCTGGGGCCTGCCCAAAGTGCTGTCCTCCTCCTTCCCATCACAGAGGTATTGCTCTTGGGGGAAGTCTCTTTGTCCCCTTCCTTGGGTTGGCTCTCGCAGTGGTACAGGCTCAGTGCCTGGGTGGAGGCAGTGCTGGACATCCTGGGGAGAAAAGAGCATGCTGAGGGGGTGGCAGGGCTGGGGCAGCCCCTGGAGATGGGGCAGATCCCCAAGGACCTACCACAGCTCTTGGTGCTGGCCTGTAGTGGTGATGAGGGCATCGGGGCTTTCTGCACGGCCTGATAGCACCTGGATACTGCTCTGTTGTGTGTCCATCTGTCCGTCCTTTCCGCTCCCTCCCCCGACCACTAGGACCCCCTTGCCTGGTGTCCCTGCCACAGGGGTGCTCATCGTCCCTGGGACCTGCACCCTTTTGTTCCCTGGGAAGCACCCTGGGAAACCAATTGCCCAGGGCCACTGGGACGCTGCCCTAGAGAGAGAGGACAGCTGGGGGAATCTGCCCCCTGGGCTGAAGCACTGGCAGGGGGGTGTATGGGCACAGGGGGGAGCCTAGCGCTCACGGGGCACCACATCCTGGGACAAATGGTCTCTCCGTCCATGTCATGGGCCTGGGGCATGTCCCTTGTGCAACACCCTGGTCTCTCCATCTACCTGATGGTGCCTCTGCCCTGAGCTCCCAGCTGACTTGGCTGTGCCAGAGCCCTTCCCGCGCCAGCCCCGTGGCTGGCATCCAGTATATCCACAGCACGCAGGAGATCACACCAACAGCTTTCCCTTCCTGAGCGAATGCCCCTTGTACGTGCCTGAACATCTTATAGCCAGACAGTTGTCTGCCCGTGAGTGTGTACCCACAGCAGGAACTGCCCGGATTCAGCTCACGTGTGGGGAGTTTCATAGGGAGGCTGGAGAGGACGAACGCACGACACCCACGGGCAATGGATGTGCTTGAAGCACAGGCTGGTCTTCGGGGTGGACAGACACTCATGCCACCCCGCGCAGCCGGCTGGCAAGACAAAAGCCGTGGAGGGGCAGCACGCTGCCAGCTTGCCCCGGGTGCGTAGCCAGGAGCCCTGACGACCCCCCCCCGTGCCCCCGGGGCCATCTCCTCGGCTCGGGCCGTGCCTCTCCGCTCTGCCCGGTGGGAGAAGGCTCCTTTCCCAGGCGGCGGCGGCAGGTGCCTTATCCTCTTTTTGGGCTGTTTTCCTCCCTCAGCCGCTGCTTTGGCTCTCCTTGTTGTGCTCCGGCGGCTCCTTCGCAGCCCTCAAGGTCGAGGACCGGCGGCGGCCGGGCGGGCAGCTGCGCGCAGCAGCACCAGGCCGGTGTTTTCGGGGGATGCCCCCGCCTCCAAGGCTGCCGCCGCTTTCCCACGCCCGGCGCAGGTGCTGCGGGACCCGGTTCTCACGGCCGGCTCTCACAACAATCCCAAGCGATCCGATAAGGCGGTCCCCGCGCAGCGGGACGAGGCGGGCCAGCGGGGCGGGGGCGGCTTGGGGACCCTTGACACCCCCCCGGCTTTTGGGGGGCGGCGAGCCCCGAGCGCGCCCGG
>JAVJGG010000007.1:1943824-1970038 GCA_035590195.1 Aviceda cuculoides | reverse complement strand
CCTCCCTCCCGCCGCCATGGGCCGCCCCCCGCAGCCGCCGTTCTGCCTGCTCCTGGTCCTCCTCAGCATCCTCCTGCTGCCGCTGCTGGCCGGGATCGCCGCCGGTGCCGGGACCCGCCGCGCCCGTGAGCCGGGGCCGAGGGGGGTGGGGGGGTCCCAGCCCCATCCCGAGGGGCTGCGGTGGGCGCCCGCTGCCTCAGGGCTGCTTGCTGCCCCCCCCTCCCCCCCGCGCGATGGGCTACGGGGGGGGGGGAATGTCTCTGCCACCTCAGGTGTCCCCGTTCTCCCCACTCCCCAGTGATGTGGGGCTCCATGCTCTCCGTGGCATCCTTCCCACCCTGACAGCGTGGGGGGGTCCTGCACCCTGAGTAACCCTGTCCCGCTGCCTGGAGGAGGGGCGGGGGGGTCCCTGCCTTCCCTGGGTGGGGGGGAACGAGAGGCTGCAGTTCTCCCTCCAGCCTGCACGAGGTCCTGGGGTGCCCCTGGCTGGAGCCAGTGTGTGTCGTGTCCGTCCCCCCTCCGTGGGCCTGTGCTGGGACCCCCGAGCGGAGCGGGGAGCTGCGTGGGATGTGTGCTGGTGGATGCTGGCCACGGCCGCCCAGGCTGACCAGGGGCCGGCATCCCTCTCTTCCGCAGTGCCCACCAGCCCCACATGTGCAGCCTCTCGCCAGGCCTCCTGCAGTGCCAGCTGCATCCCTGTTCCCTGGCTCTGTGATGGCGAGCAGCAGTGTCCTGACGGGACGGACGAGCAGTGCGGTGAGCGAGGGGAAGCTGGCACCCATCCTCTGTCCCGGGGTGGCCTGAGGGGCTGTGCTTGCTGCATGGGCAACAAGGGCCCCAGGCGTTTTGGGGGTGGTGGGGCAGGGCAGGCCAGAGGCACCTCGCTCCTTGCTGGCTCTGCCAGTGGCTGCTGTGTGGCACCCCACAGGGATGTGTGTGCCCCATAGCTCCTGGGGGATGTCTGTGGCATGAGGACATATCCTGGATCCCATGCTGAGCGAGGCAGCCCCCCACCTGCCTGAGAGCCCTGTTGGGGGCTGCTGTGGGCCAGCCGCTTGGCAGAGCCCCTCAGACATTGCCAGCACCTGCCCCGTGCCAGGATGGAGGGGACCCTTGTGGTTGTGCTGGAGCGGTAGGTCCCAGTGACTGTGTGTTGTCCCTGCAGATGTTGCCTGTGGTGGGGACCCCCACGTTTGGCAGTGTGACGATGGCCGGTGTGTTTCTAGCAGCTGGCGTTGCGATGGTGCTGCTGACTGCCTGGATGGCTCTGATGAGCAGGACTGTGGTAAGTAGTCTCTGCTGGGGGGGCTGAGGGGGGGTGGTGGTGGCTGGGGGCACAGGGCAGGGTGTGACTGCTGCTCTGTTCCCTCAGTGTGTGGGGCAAAGAAGGTGCAGTGTCCCGGCACCCACCACTGCATCCCGCACTGGGAGCTGTGCGATCGGCACCAGGACTGCGAGGACGGCTGGGACGAGGAGGGGTGTCCCCAGCAGCCCTGTCTGCCTGGGCAGTGGCAGTGCAGGAACAGGGTGTGCATCATGGCCGAGTGGAAGTGCAATGGGATTGACAACTGTGGTGATTCCTCAGATGAAGATGTCTGTGGTAAGCAAGCACACTGGATGCTCCTCAGTGGGGTGAGACCTGTCCAGGCCACGTGCGAAGTAAGGGGTACTTTGCCTTCCTGGGCCCCAGCTCCCCTTGGGATGGCGGCAAGCATCCCGGGAACCTGTCAATGCTTTGCGAGGCCTCCCCCTGTGCCCAACTAGTGTCAGTCTGCCCTTCTGACATGAGCTGTGTGTGCCATAGCCCCCTGCCCTCCTGGCATGGTGCGGTGCGACGAGGGGAAGTGTATCCTGGAGTCCCTGATGTGCAATGATGAGGATGACTGCCTGGATGGCACCGACGAGCCCAGCACATGCGGTGAGTTGCGTGTGGCTGCTGGCCGCTGCCTGTGTGGCTGGGGCCCCGGGGAGCCGCAGAGCTGTCCTGCATTGTGTCACCCCTCTGCTGTGTCCCTGCAGGTCGGAGCTGCTTCGTACGCAACGGGGGCTGCGCGGAGACGTGCACTGACACGCACTGGGGTGTGCAGTGCTCCTGCGGGGCCGGCTGGGTGCTGCAGGCGAACGGGCAGAGCTGTGCTGGTAAGGAGAGGTCAGGGTGTATGCGCTTTGGGCATGTGTGGCCTCGGCTGCCAAAAGCAGGGTCTCCCTGGAGCCGGCGCTTGTGCGGGAACGCCTGACTCAGCCCTGCTCCTGCCTGCGTGTCACACCTAGCCCCGCAAAGGCTGTGTCCGGGTCACGTCCCAGAGGCAGCTGGTGCATTTTGGGGCTGGGGTGCAGGTCCTGGTATCTAGGGAACTTGCCTGTGGTCCCTGGGGAGCCGTGGCTGTGCTGTCTGGGGGTGGCTACCCAGCTGCGTGGCAGGCTCCTGGCTGCACCTATCCCCGCAGATGTGGACGAGTGTTCCCTGGAGTACAGCCCCTGCAGCCAGCTGTGCAGCAACACCCCAGGTGCTTTCAGCTGCGCCTGCCTCCAGGGCTACACCCTGTGGCATGGCACCACCTGCGAAGTGGCAGGTAGGGTGAGCCGGGCAGCCCCGGCTGTCCGAGGGGCTGGGCAGTGACCCCAGCTAGCCACGTCCCTGCTCACTGGCTGACATGCCCCTTGCCCTGGCAGACAATGCGACGCAGATCCTGGTGGCTGTGGGGCAGGACCTGGCCCTTCTGGATGTGCGGACCCAAGCCTACCGGCCCCTGCTCTCCACCGATACCAAACCCCGCGCCCTGGTGTATGACCTGCTCCGAGAAACCTACTACTGGCTGACAGAGGAGGGCGAGCTCCGTGCTCGTCTCCCAGGGAAGGGCACGCAGCCCCTCTATGCAGGTGGGGAGGAGTGAGGGTGCTGGGTGCCGTAGCGGGGCTGAGATGGGTGCTGAGAGCTGGCCTGCTGCCCAGCCCTGCCTTTCCTGTATAGGAAGGGGCAACATGGGTTTTGCCTCCTGGGCCGGAGCAGGGATGGTGTGTCTTAGATAGCTCTGTCTCTGCAGATGCCGGGGAGGTGAACAGCATCTCTGTGGACTGGTTCACAGGCCAGCTGTACTGGGCCAGTAGCCACCCTGCAGCCATCTGCGCGGGGCTGGGTGATAGCAGGGGCTACGTGACAGTGCTGGGGAAGGATGTGGCACCGGAGCAGCTGACAGTGCATCCGGCTGCAAGGTGAGGAATGAGTGAGCCGGAGTTGGTCCTGGGCTCCTGGGTGAGCGATGCTGGTGCTGACCATGTCATGCCTGCTGTGGGGCTGTGGCAGCACTGGTGTTATGCCGTGAAGTGGGTGCTTAGTGCCTGCCCCCAGGTCCCTGTACTGGGTCAATCGTGGGCAGAGGGGCCGAACAGTCATTGCTGCAGCTGGCATGGATGGCTCAAACCGGCGGGAGCTCACAGTGGTGTCCATGGAGGAGCCTGTGGGGCTGAGCCTGGACCATGTGGCTGGCAGGCTGTACTGGATCAGCGAGTACAAGGAGGTAGGGATGCGGGGCAGCAGGATTCTGCCCCCACCAGGTGCCTGGAGGTGATGAGGTGGGAGTGGGGAGTGTGGCCCTGGTTCCCCTGTGGCTATGACCAAGGCATGGGAGGGAGCAGGGAGCAGTGCCCAGGTCTGGCACACATCCCTGGGTTGCAAGGGGGAAGGCACCACTGAAAGCCCCATGGCTGTGGGACAGTGCCAGCGTGTAGGGGTGCCACATGGTCACCGTGCCGTGCCTTGCCTTGTCCCTAGTCCATCGAGACGCTGCAGGTGGATGGCAGTGGGCGCCACTCCTTTCCTGCTGTCCTGCGGAGCCACACGGAGCCACTGGGCCTGGCTGTGTTTGAGAGCCGGTTCTTCTGGACCGATGGCACAGAGCTGGTGTCAGCCACCCAGGTCTCTCCCCAGGAGCACGCAGTGTTGCTCCGTGCCCCTGTCTCGGCTTTCACTGTCCTGCATGCGCTCCAGCAGCCTCCTCGTAAGTACCCTGCTGGGCACCCGCACCAGTGCAGGGCTGGCAGCATCCCTGCTGCTTCCCTGGGTGCTGGGGGAGGCTGTGCTGGGTCCTGGAGCTCACTGGGTCCTACCTGATGGCTCTCCTGGTCCTGCGATGAGGGGTTGTGGGAGAGGGGATGTATGAACCCACAGGAAAGCTGCCGAGTCCCATGGCTTCGGGTAGAGCTGAGCCCTCCTACCTCATGTGACACTGCTATCCTGCCTGGGGTAGCCAGCCCATATCCAGCCCTGGGACAGCCTGTGGGTTTTGGGGATCAGGAGAGGCATGGGCGGTCATGACTGCCTGAGCTCTTAATGTCCCCTTGCTTCCAGGGGACACTGCTGCGTGTGCTCCGGGCCTGTGCAGTCACCTTTGCCTCCTGTCCCCTGTGCACCCTCGGGGCTACACGTGTGCGTGTCCGGAGGGCCTTTTCCTCCTGCCCTCGGGGAAGTGTGCAGGTAAGCAGGGTCTGCAAGGTGGGCTTGGCTGCCTGGGCTGGGACACAAGGCTGTGGGAGTCAGAGGGAGGCCGTAAGGGGCTGTGGCTTTGATGGGATGAGGTTCCCAGCACACACCAGTGCTGTTACGGTTCTGCCTTGGTTTATGCTGGTGACACTGTCCAGTGCCCCTGAAGCCACGCTCACACACTGGTCTTGTACCCTGCAGAGCTGTCCATCGTGTATGCGTCGGGGAAGGCCATCTCCCTAGTGCAGGTGGGCCCTGGAGCACACAGCAAACGGGTGCAGGAGTGGCAGGAGCCCCTCCACCTGCAAGATGTGGACTGGCAGAGGTCGGTGCTCTACGGCACAGATGACCATGGGACACTGCTGCGTGTTGTGGGGCACCCTGGCAGGAGAGAGACCGTTGCAACTGGGCTGCCAGGTGAGACCCTGTGGGGTGATGGAGGGCATGCTCCCCTTCCTGGTGCTCCCTGAGGCCTGAGGATCTCCTGGGTGCAGAGCCCAGCAGTCCCATGGTGCCCACAGCGTGGCCGTGCCGAGACACTGGGCAGCTGCGCCGTGGTTTTAGGGGCAGGGGGGACTAGGCAGAGGAGCAGGGTCATGGGACAGCCCTGAAACTGCTTGCCTGCCTACTCTTGCCAAGTCTGCTCTGCCCATGTGGACATCCGCTCGGGGGACCTGTACTGGCTCGCGTGTAACCGGAGGGACATCGGAGTGATCCAGGCGTCGGACATGTCTCCACGCATCCTCCACCGTGCTCGCAGCAGCATCCAGCACCTCTTCTTGGACTGGCAGCGGGGCGCTCTGTACTGGCTAGCCCGTGGGCAGCCCCTGCAGCAGCTGAGCCTGGCTGGGGGTGCTCCGTGGGATGCCTGGAATGAGACCTGGCCTGGAGACCTGCCTGCAGCCATGGATAGCAGAGCCTTCAGCCTGCTCTGGAGCTCAGTCCTGGGTGAGCCCTGGGAGCAGGGTGAGCGGAGGTGGTCGCCATAGGCAGGAGTGACAAGCCATGCCCTACATGCAGCAGGTCCCTGCCTGGGCAGTGGGGTGCTCATGGGGCAGGCTCTGTCCCATGGCTGAGCCCTGGCCTCAGGCATGAGGTCCCTGCCATAGCTGTGGGTTATGGGGGCACAGGGTGGACCATGGGGGGTGCCTGGGGGCCCCACGGTCCTACCATCCCTCTGCCTCGCAGGGCTACAGGCACTGAGTTTGACCAAGCACCGAATGGTCACCCTGGCACCCAGCTGGTCCCACGGCCTTGTGGCTGCCTTCGAACCATACCTGGTGTCAGCCAACGGGACGGCTCTGCTGCTGTGGGACCGGAGGACGTTGGCCCTTGTGCTGTCCATACCGGCAGCAGGCGTGCAGGGAGCGGTGGCCTTTGTGGGCTCGGAGCTGCAGGCTGGTAAGAGTGGCCATGGCTCTGTGCCTGGCGCTGGTGCTGTACCTGATGGGGCTGGGAGGCCTGTGATGCTCTGAGCTGGGGCGGGATGTCTGGCTGCTGGTGGCTATGTGGGGTGCTCTTGGAGGTGCCTGGAGTATGGGGATGGCACAGCCCCAAATCCAGGCTCATGTTCCTGTGCCTCTGACAGTACCACCAAGCAAGGAGTCTGCCCTGCCACTCCCTCCACCTGTGACCACCACTATGAGGACAACCACAAGCACCACTGCTGCTCGGCCCACTACCTCCACCACAAGACCTACACCAAGCAAGACCACGACCGTGCTCACCACTACTCGTGCACCAACCAGCAAGGCTACCACAACACCAACCACCACCAGCCAGTCCACATCAACCAAGACCACCCCAGCACCAACCACTGCCCGGACCATACCAACCAAGACCACCACCACCACCACTTGGTCCTTGCCAACCAAGATGACTACCCCACAGCCAACTACTATTACCCAGTGTCCAACCAGTCCTGCACGAGTAGTGCCGCATACCCCACCCCTCCCATCCAGCCCTGCACGCCCCCTGACCCCAGTCCTCCATCTCTCCTGTCCTCGCACACATGTGCCCTGCCGTGATGGCACCGAGTGCGTGGACCAGGAGTACGTGTGTGATGGGGAGAAGGACTGTGCAGATGGCTCTGATGAGGATGAGTGTGCCCAGCTCTGTGACACCCCAGGTAGGAGCCGTTCTTCAGTCCCCTGCACAGCAGGGGTTGCCCTGTGCCAGGGCTTCTGGCTGCTTCCTGGTGGGATTGGTGGGGTGGGGGCCTGGGAAGGTCTGAGTGTGTCCCGGGCTCTGGTGCTTGTGATGTGGCATACTGGTTTCTTCTGAGCTTGGTGCTGGGCTGGAGGTGCTGTCAGAAGGGGACAGGGCTGGCCCCACTGCTCGTGGTGACCTAGATGTGGCTGAGTTGAGACTGCCTCACTTGCCTTGCTCAGGACCTAGGCTGCTGGAGATGCACTGACTAGGAGGGACCAAGCCCTTTTGCTGTAGCATGGGGCCATTCTAGGTCACTGGGGGGCTAGCAGAGGGTCTGGGCACCCTGGCTGCCTAATGGAGACTTGGAAAGGCCCCTTGTCTCCCCAGGGGCCTTCCATTGTGTGAGCGGAGCCATATGCATCGGGGCTGCGGAGCGCTGCGATGGGGTGCCACAGTGCCCTGATGCCTCGGATGAGACAGGCTGCTGGAGCCCCACGCAGGAGTGCGCCCTGCGCTGTGACGCTGCCACCCGCTGCATCCCTGAGAGCTGGCTGTGCGACGGCCATGCCGACTGCCTCGACCACACTGACGAGCAGGGCTGTGGTGAGACCCTGGGGCTGGATGGGACAGGGGCTTCTGGGGGTTGCTTGCACCACAGGTGGGTGCACCAAGTTTCCTGTGGGTCCAGGAGTAGGCACTGCCTGGGGCAACCTGCCGAGCGGCTGGAGGGGCCGTACCCTGCTCAGTGCCATGCCTGCGCTGGTGGGATGGGGACAGTGCCCCCCGCTCAGCCCTGGACCTGCCCGCAGTGCCGAAGGAGTGCGGTCCGGCTGAGTTCCCCTGCCAGAGTGGGCAATGCGTGGCCCTGGCCCTGCGCTGTGACGGCGACCGCGACTGCCGGGATGGCTCGGATGAGGAGGGCTGCTCCGTGCCCCGGCCGCTGCTCTGCCGCACGGGTGAGGTGGCATGTCTCCACAGCGGGGAGTGTGTGCCGGAGGCCTGGCGCTGTGATGGTGCCGCCGACTGTGGGGATGGCACAGACGAGCAGGTGAGTGGGGTGGTGGGGACACAGCCTGTCCCCGCTCGCTCCCAGGAGGGCTGGTGGCCCTGTTGATCCTCTGCTCTTGTAGGGCTGTCCCTGGGAGGAAGGGCTGTGTGGGGACCAGCAGTGGGGCTGCTCCCATGGCCATGAGTGCATCCCTGACGTCTGGCGCTGCGACGGAGAGAGTGACTGCACAGATGGCAGCGATGAGGCTGGCTGTGAGTAACACCCTGCTTTTATCCCCTCTGTGTCTCACCCAGGGGTGGCTGGTGGGTGCCCAGCACAGAGGGAGGTGGGGACGTGTCTGTACAGAGGCAAAAGGCCCTGTGTGTTGGTTGCTTCTTCTGAGCGTTTGTGGTGGTTCCAGGCCCCAGGAAGCTGTTATTCCTATAGGGCTGGTGGCTTTGGGATTAGGATAACCTGAAGCCAAGCTACAAGCACAGCTCTGAAGGTGGCTGCAGTGAGCCCTGGGCACCTTGTGGGAGCAGCTGAATCTGCCCCAGCTGAGCAAAAGGAGCTGGTGGACAAGGCTCAGGGCAGGCTTCCCTACGTGTCTCTGTAGGTCAGCCTGCTCCCTGCCAGAGTCACGAGTACCCATGTGGGCTGAGGGCCTGCCTGAATGCATCCCTGGTGTGCGATGGCCGGCAGGACTGCGCAGATGGCTCGGATGAGGGGGGGAACTGCTCTGTGCCCTGCCAGCGGTCCTGCACTCATCTCTGCTACCCCTCGCCCCAGGGCCCTGTGAGTGCCGGCAGTCCTGGTCCAGGGGCTTACCCCACAATGCTGCCCTGGTCCAGCTGCAGGAGGGAGCCTCGTGTGTCCCCAAGGCAGGACCCTGACAGCCCCTTTCCCCACAGCGATGCTGGTGTGACCTGGGCTATCGGCTGGCCGAGGATGGTCTGTCCTGTGTGGACATAGACGAGTGCACGGAGTGGGGCGAGGGAGCCTGCAGCCAGACATGCCTCAATGCCCTGGGGTCCTACAGCTGTGCCTGTCTCCCTGGCTACCTGCTGGAGCCTGACGGACGTGTCTGCAAACTCACTGGTAAGCCCTGTGATGGCCAAGCAGTACCGAGGGTCCCTGGCACTCTAGGGTACACCAGGAGCCAGTGGGTACCTGCCCCCTATGCCTGCTGTCCCTGAGCCTTGTAGTCCCACGCATGGCCCTGTCCCCTCTGCCACATGGCCTCCCAGGTCCCACTCAGCTGTGAGCTGCTGCTTGCCAGCCCATGGCTGATCGGAAGATCCACCTGCACTAGCTGGTGAACGTGCCGTGCGGCAGAGCTGAGTCCCAGCAGGCTCCAATGCCTGTGAGCACCATGATTCCTGCCTGCATGTGCTGGGGCCATCAGCACTGAGCAGGGTCCAGGTGCCTCTGTGTTGCCCCAGGACCAGAGCCCATGTTGCTGGTGGCCGTGCAGTCAGAGGTGTTGTCCTATGGTCTGCGGAGTGGGCGTGAGGAGGTGCTATTGGCTGCTGACAAGGATCGCGTTGTCTTCTCGCTCGACTATGACCTGGTGGAGAGGAAAGTCTTCTGGATGGACTTGGCCACAGAGAGCATCCGCTGGCAGGACCTCGACTCGGGCAAGAAAGGCACACTGGTGAAAGGTCGGCTGTGACAGCGTGGGGTTAGCAGGGCTGGCCTCTCTGTGGCTGTGCAGTCTCCAGGTTGCAGTGGGTGCCAGGCTGTGTCCCCTTGTGTGGACAGGTGCTGGTGGGAGCAGGGTTGGGTGGAGCCGGAGCTCCTGGGTTGGAGGGGACCTGGGCGGGGAGCATTGTCCTAAAGGGCCATGCAGCTGTCACCCCACGGGTGCTGACTCTTGAACGCAATTGCAGGTGTGAGATCAGACTGTGTAGCAGTGGACTGGCTTGGGAGGAACCTGTACTGGACAGATGGGGCAGCAGGGCAGGTTCTGGCCACTCGCCTGGGGGCTGCCTGGCGAGGGATACCAGAGTACACTGTGGTGATGGAGGGAGACCTGGACCAGCCCCACTCCCTGGTGCTCCAGCCTCTGGCAGGGTAAGTCTGGGACAAGAGGACATGGGGACCTCCTTGCCACCCCTGTCCTGCCCTGTTTTCCTCCACGGAGGGAGGTGGACAGGCTGGGGAAGAACTGGGATGGCCTCACCTGGGTGCTGTCAGGGGTGTGCAAGTGGGGAAAGAAGGTACCTGCCCCTGCCCTGGGTGGAGCTCTCAGTGCATCCCTGATGGGATGGTAAGCTCCATGCTGCTCCTCTGGGCTGCCCTGGTACTGGGATGATTCTGTAGCAGGTCCAGGGGCCAGCATCTCTCTTTCCACCAGGCTGCTGTATTGGTCAGAGGTGGGGAGCCACCCACGGCTGATGGAGGCCACCATGGACGGGAGTCGGCGGCATGTGCTACTGGCCCAGGGGCTGGGTTGGCCCACAGCACTGGCCCTTGACCTCCCCACCTGGAGGATCTTCTGGCTAGATGAGAAGCTGGGCAGCATTGGTTCTGCACGTCTGGATGGCACCAGTGTGAAGGTCTGTGGTGTGGCTCTGGTGATGGGTTCCTGATGGGAGCCGGGGTGGGTGCTCACAGCCTCTCTGCCAGGTCCTGCAGCTGGGCTGGGTCCAGAGCCCCTTCGCAGCAGTGGTGTGCGAGGGGCAGCTCTACTGGTCAGAGAGGAAGGCATGGTCCGTGCAACAAGTGGACAAGGCCAGCGGCAAGAACAGGACCGTGCTGCTCAAGCGACACGGGCAGCCCCACGGCCTCCAGGTACCTACCTGGGGGAGCCCTGAACCCTGCTGTGCCAGCTCTGCTGGGGGTCCCACCCTGCGTGGCCCCACTGTCCTCTGAGTGCAGAGCCACTGGGAGCTGTACCCCCATCCCGGTGGTCTTTGGGCAGCAGTCCCTGTGGTCAAGGGTCTCTGGTCCTCTTGGAGCATCTCTGCCTCACCATTTTGCCCCCAATGGGGCCGTGTCCCGGCCTCAGGAGCATGGCGTGGTGTCAGTCATGCTGGGCACTGGCAGGACTGTGAGGCTGAGCCTGCCCTTCCCACAGGTGATGCACCCAGCCCTGCGCCCCACGGCCCCTAACCCGTGCGTGGCGCGTGGCTGCTCCCACCTGTGCCTGCTGAGCGCCAGGCACACTGGGCAGTGCCGGTGCCCCGCCAGGCTGACACTGGCCGCCGATGAGACCACCTGCCTGCCCCTCCGCGATTCGGCCTTTGCCCTCCTGGTGTCACCGGCAGCCGTGGCACAGGTACTGTCCTCCTGAGCCGGCCCTGAGGGCTGCTTTCCTCACTCTCATCAAGGGAATGGGGTCCCTGTCCTAATGCTGCCTCCTTCCTCCAGGTCTACCTGAAGAACCTGCCCACAACAGCTGGATTCCAAGGCCTTCCCCCACACCAGTCCCTGCCCTTGGCCAAGGTGGGCCGCCTGACAGCCATCGACTATGCAGTGAAAGACAAGAGCCTGTACTTTGCGGAGGCGGGGGGTGACTCCATTGGGCTGCTGCGCCTGAAGGACTGGGGCCGGCTGTCCTGGAAGCAGGTGGTGGCCGTGGAGGGCACGGTGACATCCTTGGCCCTGGACTGGCTGAGCGGGAACCTGTACTGGATCGGGGGGCAGCCGCCCAGCATCCGTGTGGCAGCTCCGGGAGGGCGGTGGGCCCTGGCGCTGCTCAGCGAGGGGCTGCAGGGCGCTGCCTGGCTGGCGCTGTGTCCTCGTGCTTCCACCATGTGCTTTGTCACGGCGGCAGGCAGCCGCGGGCCCAGAGCCACAGTGGAGTGTGCGGCCATGGACGGCACCGGCCGCAGAGTGGTCTGGCGGAGAGCCCGGGCTCCCACTGGCCTCGCCTTTGGGGGTACCGGCACCCGGCTGTACTGGGCAGACCGCGGTGAGTGTGGGCTGAGCCAGGGCGCTGCTGGGGGTGTAGTGGTGGTTCAGGTGTTTGGTCTGCAGCGTGCAGCTCAGCAGAGCCCCGAGGTGCAGCCCGGAGCCCTCTGCGCCCCCACATCTGATGTCCCTGCGTCTGCCCTGCAGAGAAAGGTACCATCAGCAGTGTTGAGATGGATGGATCCCACTTCCGGGTGGTGCGGGAAGGGCTGCACGGCCTCTCACTCTTCGCCATTGGAGAAGGCTTTCTGCTCTGGACCACGACCTCAACCAACGGTGAGTCCATTTGCTGTGCTTTGTCCAGCTCCTCCTACTGCACCAGGACGCAGCGGTCTCTGCCACTTTCTGCGGGGCGCAGGCTGCCCCTCCCCAGGGTGAAGGGCAGGCTGGGGGACCCTACCGCCCATTCTGGGCACCCTTGCTAGAGGAGATGGAGTAGTGCTGACCCCATGTGTCTCCCAGGCTCCAGCAAGATCTGGCACAGCCGGCTGGAGCGGGCTGAGAGCTGGTGGTTCCCAATGGAACAGGAGTTGGTAGCCATAAGGATTTACAGCCAGTTCTCGCAGGAAGGTGGGTCTGGGGCTGCCCTAGGTCGGGGCATCGGGGTGGTGGGTGTGCGTGAGCCGTGCTCAGTGGTGGCCATGCTAACCCATGCTGTTTTGGCAGGCACCAATGGCTGTGCAAAGAGCAATGGGGGCTGTGCCCAGCTCTGCCTGCCCAACCCTGCAGGGAGGCTGTGCCGCTGCTCCCCCGGCTACAGCCTGGTGCGTGGGGTGGCATGTACGCTGGCACCCCCCTGCCCGGCCCCGCTCCAGGCCTGCCCTGACCTCCAGAGCTGCATCTCCGAAGAGCAGGTCTGCGATGGGCGCCCTGACTGCGTTGATGGCTCCGATGAGTCTGACTGTGAGTGCCTGCCCCTGGTGAGGGTGTGCAAGGGTCCTGGCTGCGCACGGGGCGGGGAGCCTGCCCAGTCTCCCCCAGTTTGGGAAAGGCGGTCTCACCTGGGTCTCTGCTGACCTATGCCTGTCCCTCCAGGCCCCTCTGTGGAGGTGGGGACACAGGTCCCCACAGTGGCACCATCCAGAATGTCCCATGTGGAAGAACAGAAACCAGCCTTACCCACAGCTGCACCCAAGCCTCGGCAGCCTGGCCCCAGCCTGCCTGCAGCCCCTGGCCCCCGGGAGCATGGAGAGCCCTTCCTCGTACCCCCCAGCACTGAGGAGGTGCTGGGGGCTGTGCCGTGCAGCAGTGAGACGTGTAACCTGCGTGGGGACTGCGCCATCGAGGCTGGGCGAGTGACATGCCATTGTGCCCTGGGCTATCGTGGCAACTACTGCGAGGAGGCAGAGGTGAAGCCTGTTGCAGGACCTATCGCCCTGGGGGTGGCTGTGCTCCTGCTGCTCACTGTCGCTGCTGTGGGGGCCCTGGCCTACATGCGGAGACGGGACAGGCGGAGGAGGTGAGCTCTAGGGCTGGGCTGGGCCAGGTACAACCGGGGATGGAGAGGGACACGGTCTCCCTGCCCAGGGACAGCATGGTGTCCTGGTGTGCTCCTGGGCTATGTGGAAATCTCTGATCACCCTGGCAGGCTGTTACCAGGGATTTATGGCAGGACCTTGGGATCTGCCCCATCTCTAGGAGATGGCCATGCCATCCTTGGTGTACTTTTTTTCCTCCCCAGGACCTCAAGCACTGCCTCCACCCGAGTGCTGACCTTGTACCACCGTGAAAGTGACCCTGAGGAAGAGGATGAGGAGGAGGAAGAGCTTCCCCCAAAGAGTGATACCTTTGTGAATGAAGCTTACGATGGGAAAGAGGTGAGCAGCATCTGGAGCAGGCCCTGGCAGGGACCCCCCCTGCCACCCTGGGGTGTCCCAAAGCCTCCCCCCCCATATGCAGATCCTTCCCCAGGCCCAGTGCTGGCATGGTGCCCACTCCTGAGGCAAGCTCTGCCCTCCTGCTGGGGAAGAGGGGCAAGACCTGGGAGTGCCTAGCGTCTGGCTGGTACAGGGGCTGTCCCACTCCATCTGTGGCTGGAGCCCCTGTGCCAAATGTGGGGTGGGCCCAGGGAGGCTGGCTCAGACTCATCCCTGATGCACCTGTCTGTGATCTCTGCAGGAGCTGCCAGCCCCGCTGAGGAAGGGACCATCTTGCCCCGACACTGTATTTTCATAAAGGAATGTTGTGCAGCATCTCTGGTGCTATTGTGGTTTGTGTGTAGGCTGGGAAGGGGAGGTGGGTTTGCTCTTCCCAGACCTCTAAGCTCTAGGGAACTTACAGTCCAGAGCAAAAAGCTTTGGGAGGCTTTTCAGGAAGTCTCCAGCTCTAACACATTCTGAGCCACCTGAATTTGACACCACCCCCGCAGGGTGCATCCTGTACCATCCCTTAATCACACTTAGGGCATCTCAATCCACTGTCCCTCTGCAGCTAGGCTTAGCTTGCTGACCAGGGGGCTTTGGGCTCTTCTGGGGTAGAAATCTGGCCAAATAGCTCTGCAAGGAAGCTGATTTGGCTTCTGCCCTGTTATGCAGGGTGCTAAGCAGCATTTTATAGTGCAGTTCTGACCTCCTGAGTGTCCCTTACAAACCAGCGAGACCAGTTTTACTGCCTCGCACCAAGTTAATGATGAAAGGGGAAATATATGCTATTTTTTTCCCTGTGATCTCTTTTTATTTTTTTTTTCTTTTTCCCTCCCCCCTGCCCCTGAAGTGGCTGTACTTAAGGAAGGAGAAAGCTCTTCCAGAGCTGATTTTGACCATGGGGTAAAAGTCCTTGAGGAAGGTGCTATAAAAGCCGCCTGTACCCTTTTATAGACCTTTCATCCCTGCTTCAGGCAAAGCATGGGGGAGCCAGGTTAGCCTTGCACACTGGCTGCCAGCCCAGCCTGCCTGGCAGAAAGCCCATAACCATCCCACAGCACAGACCCATTCCTTTTCATTTATTTTGCTGTTTGCACAGCCCTGAGTTGAGCAGAGACACGTGGCAGGTGCTCCCCTCCCCTGTTCCCAGCCCTGAAGGCTACACCATGCTAACCTATACCTTGCTCACATGGGAACACTTGGAGCTGCCTTTGCTTAAGCTGCTGCGCAGCGCAGGAGGATGAGCTAAAAGCCGCATGGAGGGATTGGAGCCAGGGCTGGTCCTCAACTCAGCATGGCTTTGGCACAGTTGTGGGGCCTGGAGCATGGCAGGCTTTTGAGGAAGTTGCAGAGATTTGAGCCAGGTCCTTGGTTTTGTTTCCAGCCTGCTCTGAGGTGCCCCAGGAGAAGGGCATGGCTTGAGGGGCAGGAGCCAGTGCTGCGCTCAGTGTCAGGCAGGGAGGCTGGCTGGTGCCCGCTGCTGTCCCTGTGCTGGGGCTACAAGTCGGAGTCACAAGGCAGGGTGCTCCTGCGGTGCTGTCCATCTCGCTCGTCCTCCAGCACGTCCCAGGGATTGCGGTAAGCCCCAGTGGTGGAGCTCGGCCCAGCCTCCAGCACAGGGCTGGGGGGCAGTTTGGGGGCCCTGCGCTCCTTGCAGCAGTGGTGGAAGCTGAGGGTGAGGGCCAGCCCCCCCAAGATCTCCAGACAGCTTCCCAAGTAGCTCAGCACCAAGCTGTAGCCTACAATCAGCGTGCTGCCAGCTGGCGCAGGCAGTGCCCACAGCTCGTGAGTGTACCAGGAGGCAGGCACGAGGCTCAGCAGCCCTGAGAGGAGCAGCACAAGCCCTGCCACACCAGCCAGCAGGTGCTGTGGCTCCTTCTGCCAGCAGCGAACCCCCAGGGCAGCCACCACCAAGCCCAGGAAGGTGAGCACCAGCGAGGTAGGCATCAGCCCTTGGGCCACTCGCACGGGCACCCGCTCAAAGTAGCCCAGCTCATCAGCCTGCCCGCACTGGCGGTCGTGGCTGCTCTGCCGCTCACTGCACGTGTCCCAGATGCCCTGCTCCAAGATGAGGTCAATGGGCTGGTTGGGTATGAGGCTCACCTGCCTCCAGTTGGGTGCCAGCGTGCCCGTGAGCGTCAGCAGGAGCCCGCAGGGGCACAGCACCATCCCCACGATCATCGCCGTCGGCGTCCGCATGCTGGAGAGGTGGGTGAAGCGGGCTCCAGTGTGCTTCTGCTCGCCGGAGGCAGAGAGGTCCGCAGGGGGTTGTGGAGGAGAGCAGAGGCTCGCTGCCGCTGCCCGTCACCTGGGCAGAAGAGGTGGCACCGGTGCCCCTGGGCTGCTCAGTGCGGGCAGGGGTATCCCACGGCGGGGCAGCAGTCCCAGGGCCCCCCCCCCCCGCCCCGTACGGTGGGCAACCTGCGGAGCCGGCGCAGGCACCGTCCTGCCTGTGCCCAGGACTGTGGGGAGGTGGCAGCGGCAGGAGGAAGTGCAGGCAGGGAGGAGCCCGGCGCAGGCAGGGCTGGCTGGCACCCAGCCCCGAGCGCTGCTGCAGGGGCAGCACCTGCCAGGGCCGTGGGAGCCTGTGGCAACCCCCGAAGCTCTGGCCTCCCCTCTCCCCTCACAAGTGGCGGGGCTGGGGGCAGTCAGCCATCCCCGGGGCTGCAGGTGGCACTGGGACGTGTCAGCGTCACCCTGGGGCTTGGCAGTGCTCCGTCCCGACTCCTCCCTGCTGGGGAAGCACAGGACCCTGTTACGGCTCACTTGAACTGGCTGTGGACTTATTTTACTACCAGCTGAATTAATTTATGAAAATCATTAATTAAGATGAAATGCTAGCAGCTATCACAGTTGGTAAGGACACCGCAGTCCTCCCCAGGCCCAGGAGAGCTTCCTAACACCTGGTCTTCATCTTCTTGCTGTTCAGCCCAGCAAGCATCTCCTTCAGGGACCGCTTCTGAGCTTGGCCCTGCTCTTCCCTTCCCAGGCTGCGCTCAGAGGCCACCCGCCGGGGCAGCAGCCTGGATCTCAGCGGGTAAAGCCCCTGCGATAGGTATGGGAAGTCACCGCACTTGAAGAACCCCTATGTGAGGTTTTGAGCCGCAAAAAGCACTGGTCCTGGGCCTCTCCAAATTTCCCTGAATTTCTGCCAGTCACGGTGAGCCCGAAAGAGGGCAGCATCCTCTGCGGATTAATTTTGGATGAGCAACCCTAGCTGATCTAGAGGGCTGCATGTGTGTGCCCCACCATCTTTGCACTGCTGGACTCGTGGCCTTGGCCACCGGCAGGGCTGGGTGGGTCTGTGCTGGACCAGCTGGTGGACCAGCTCCCTTCCCTACTCCTCCATCCCACCCCTATTCCCCAAGTGCCCCCGAAGCCCTTCTGCTCTGTGGGTGCCAGATCATTTCGGGGATGGATTGCAGAGCTGTTGATCACTGGATCTCAGCCCAGCTGGAAGGCAGGGGTGGGTTGGACTCAGCCAGAGGCTCGTGTGCCCAGCCATGTCTGCAGGGCATCAATGCTGACAGCCAGCTGTGCACAGGTCCAGACTGGGGACACCTGGCTTTGTCATATACAGGTAGTAGTTTGCTAAAATTTATCACTCCTCAGCTGAGAAACTAAGCTAGGGATTGCTGTTTCTTTTTCTGTCCCATTAACTTTTTAAACTTTTACCCCAGTCCAGCAATTGACTCCGTACCAAGCCACCTATTACTGCCCTTGGAGCTGTGGGTCCAACCAACCCCCCAAATGCTGCCTCACTGATGTGTTGCCCGAGGCTGCCTTCTGCCATGGGACCCCTGCCCCTGACAGGAGCAGGAGCTGAAAGCCTGGTATCTTCTAGTCCTGACTCTCGCAGGAGGCTGTATTTTCCTTTCCATGTGGACATGAGATGGAGGTTGGCTCTGAGAAGATATAGTCCTCCTGGGGCAGAGGGAGGCAGAGGGAAAGAGCTGGCAGTGAGCTGGGTGGCCCAGTGAGCCTAGGTGCTATGTATGAAGGCCCATCAGTGCCATTTGGCTCCTCCTTAGCTCAGGAGGTTTTTACTAAGGTGACAAAACACAACTTGGTGGCAGTGCTGGCAGGTAAAACAGTGGTCACCTATGGAGTAGCCAGACTGTGCTGTAGCTGTGAACAGGTAGGAGCAAGCCCTGAGCTCTGTGTTGCTGGCAAGGGTTTTGCTTCCCATCCCAGATGTGCAGGCAGGGCATGCGTCAGCCCTGCTGGAAAGGGGGAAATTCTGCATCTTGTCAGAGTTGCCCATGTTTTATCCAGACAGGCCAAGAAACCTAGAGGCCTGCTGCTCAGGGTGCACTGCTCACCCTGGGCTTTGCAGTGCCTGACCTATGGTGCCTCTTGTCTGCTCCCCCAGCGATGCTCTGCCCCTCTTGCCCTCGCTCCCACAGACTTGGCTTTGGGAGGTGGTCACTGCTTGGGTCTGCAGCAGCAAGTAGAAGCTGGGTGCTGGGAGTGTCACAATTAAGCAGCAGTGTCAGATTTAACAGTCTGGGCCTTTCCAGTTTATTAATAATGCCCAGGAGGATGCATCTGCCCTTTGGGCTGGTGCCCAGGCTTCTGACTGCGGGGCAGCAATACGCAGGTTAGGTGATGTGGCCCTGGTGCTGGACGACCTGCTCTGAGTAAGCTCAGGGAAGGAAACCAGATTAACAGGGCTGTTTCCCGATACCAAGAAGTTATAGATTGTTCATTTCTTCCCTTTTACTTTCTAATGAGGTCGTATGAAAAGCAATTCAAAGCAGAGCCTGGCCCTTTCCAAGCTCTGGGGAAGCATTTAAAGCCATCTGGTCACAGAGATAAAATGGTCTGGCTGAAACTGCCTTCCTTCCCACATTTCCCCTAGCTGCTGGGTGGGGAGAGCCACCTTACTTGGTGTTTCCTACTTCTCTGAGGCTGTGACTTAGTTTTTCCTATCTTGGCAACATCGTCTCTAAGAACGTGATGGAAACTGTACCCAGACCTGGTTGAGTTGGCTTGCATTTTCTTATTATTATTTTTTAAACACACACACACAGACATACACACACACCCTTTGTAAATTGGAGGAGCAGCAGAAGGCCTTGAGCTAACTGGAACTGGAAAAGATCTAGGGCAGGATGGTCAGAGCTTGAGCTTGATTCCAAAGAAAAAAAAAAAAACAAACCAAAAATTATAAAAAAACCCAAACAAACAGACAAAAACAAACCAAAAAAACCCAAACACGATGAGCTCTTGAGTGCTGGGTTGCTGCTTCCAGCCTCAGATACCCTGCGCCACTGAAGACTGGGAATGCATTCAGGGCAATATTGCTGTGTTCAGTCTGTCCGCTGCCTCCCTAGGTATCTGCTTCCAGCCACTGGTGGTGATGGTACTCCAGACTGGACAAGTACTACTGTCTCTTATGTGACAGTGGCTCAGGGTAGGGTCAGTGAGGATAGCACTAGTGGCTAGTTGGGTGACACCATTATAACACCAACTGAGCAAAGCTTGGTGTAATAACTGGGCCTTGCCTGATGACAGAAATGGCCATGGCTGGGGAGCACATGCACATAACAGTCTCCAAAGCTGCTTCTGTGATCCTTAGTTTGATCCAGATTCTCGGGTCCAGCAGAGCTTTCAAAAAGTGGCCCTGGAGAGGAGAAGATCTTCCCTGCATGAAGACGGCTCTGCCCCTAGGCTGTCTGCTGAGCTCATGACACCGAGACCCAGGTTGGGGGACAGGACATATTTGCGAGGGGGTTACTCTGACCCCTTTCCCCTCACTGCTATGGGGCTTGTCCTCAGCAGCAGCAGGATCTCTCAGCATCCTGTTTGCAGTGCAGGGAAGAGCCAGGGCCAGGGCTGTTTAGCAGGAGCCTGCAGCTGGTAATTCCTGTTTACATCCCACTGACCCTGGGGCTTCGCCTGTGTCACGTATGTCAAGATCTCCCCCATGCCGCCACACTGCCTGCATGTCACACAAGTTATATTGTACCTGACTGCTTCTCGAGTTCAAAGTGCCCGTACTGGACACTGAGCCACATGGCACATCAGGTCTGCAGACATGGTGAATGGCAGCACATGTGCTCTCCCTCCCTGGGCTGCCCTATGCCTGGCAGGTGTCTAGCAGGCCCCACACTTGACCCTGGCTGTGCATCCTTCGCTCTCTTTCTCTCACTTTAGCAGAATTTGCTTTGCTTTGCTTGGCAGCCCCCTGTGTCCTGCCTGCTGTGGGAGATGGGGACTGCCTGGGAACAGTGCCTGGGGAGACTTTGGGGGTTGCGATTTCCTCTGGTCTAGCCCCTAGCCACCCGTGTTTGCCTTTCTGTTGAAACCCTGAATACCTGCAGGCTGGGAGCAAAGCAGGATGGCTCAAACAGCCCATGCTGGGTTTTTTAGTGTTAGACCTCGTTGTCTAAATCTCTCCTCAGTCTCCACCCCACAGGAAAGTCTCATTAGGCAGGTGTCCAGGTTGAAGGACTTGGTTCTGAATACTCCATTTTGCTGCTTTTTATTCTAGAACTTGGAGCGGGGGAGTTTCTAAGAGTGCAAAACAAAGGTTCCCCATCGATGACTCCTTGCTTTCAAGCACGACCCAGGCAGCGTGTGAGTAGCTGGGACACGTTCTGCATTGTGCAAACAGCTGCAGTTGCAACGGGCTTCTCTCAGCCTAGCTCCCAGCTTCCTCTCTTGACACATACACTACTGTCTTTGTGCCCCCCGGGAGGCCAAGGACGAGCCCCCAAGCAGGACAGGGTCTGTGGTCCTCCTTGCTAGCTGAATGTAGAACAGAAGTCTGTGTGTCCTCCCCAGGGCACAGACAGCAGTGGTCGGCACCCAGCATGCAGCTCCATGTCCCAGCTCTCCAGCCTTTGGGGCATGACTTCTGCAAGCAGATTTATTAGCCTTCCATTTGCCCACTGACCTGCCACCCTCTAGACTGGCCATGGTGGTGACGGCAGCCCCAGGGATGCACTTTTGAGGGATTATTGGAGCCCAGGGAATGGGTTGGGTATGCAAGGGTTTGCAAGCCCTGTGCTGGCAGGTTCTGCTCCGGGGCTGTGACCCAGCAGTGGCTTATCATACTCAGGCCTGTGGCCCATAGGAGTCTTGGCTGTTTCCCCTGCTCAAAACTCAGCGTGAGGGAGCTGCACACACCCGTGCAATCTCCGGGCAGCATCCTGTAACGCCTGCAGGGAGCAGTAAATCCATCAGTGAGTGCTGAGGTTGTTCCCACTTTGTTTCTCCAGCCCAGCTGTGACTCTCTCTGAACGCTATTCAGACTAGATCCTGGGAATGAGTTGTTGAAAGCCTTATTAGATGCCCCCCAGGTATTCACTCATCCATTAAACTCCCTCACTTCCAAACTGCTGCACTTGAACTTGCCAGATTGCCCAGTGCTGCTTCTGAGTCTTTGCTTTCAGTTCAGAGAATGATATAAAAAGCATTTTTTACAGCTATTATCTATTTTTGTCTGACTCAATCCAGAAATGGTTGAGAGTGGATTGGACACGAAGCTCTCGTGCTGGGTTTTGGAGGTGCAGCCCTTTTCAGACAGGGAGAAGAGAGCGGTTAAATCTGTGTCTGGCTGTGGAAACTGCATGTTTGTCCAGTTCCTGGGCCACAGAGCTTGGGAGCTAAAGGGCAATGCCAATGCCCGTGGGTGCAGAACATGTTGCAACTGGCAAAGCAAAAGCAGTGCTTCGTGATGGGGTTCATCTAATTACTGTAAATGTGACTCATCTGCATGCACTTTGATCTCTTGTTGGGCTGAAAGGCCTGAAACCAAAGCGCAGATGGCTTATGACTGTGCCTTTACGTATGTTCTGGCGGTTTGGTCAGCTCTGTGGGTCAAACCACTGGATGTGTGGCCAAGGCAGCAGGAGAAAAGACCTGCTTAAACCTTTCCTGTTGAGAAAGCCCTGGGCGGGAGACAGCTCTGTCCCATGCCTGTTCTGGGGACTGAGAAACAGTGGGACTTCTAGTCTGCGGGAATTTTATTCTGATAGCGGACAGGATGAGAACATCGGTGGGATGAGACTTTCGTCTTGATGATAGGAAGTTCCCCCACTGTATTTGTGAACTATGTGGACCTTTCGGATGGAAGAATAGCTGCATCTCACTCCCGTGTTACTTGCTGGTGAACAGACAGCCCAGTTTTACTTTACAGGAGGATCCTGCCCCCTTTGGGGGAAAGTGCAGGACTCTTCCAGGTTAGTCAGAGAAATCTTGCAAATGAAAGGAAAATAATTTTCTTACTGGCAAGGTGTCAGATCCATGCAGTACAGCCTACCTTCAGTGTGCCTGATACCATCAACATGTACTTTTAAGGCAGTCAGTACATAAGCAGAGACAAAACTAATTGATTTTGGCATGGAAAGGCCAGTGAAATCACCAGCTACAGAGAACATGAAGCACAGGTACAAGCAGAGCAGGATTAGTCTTGGGTACCTTGTACCTTCCCTTTTATACCAAGGTAAAAAACCCCACCCCTCTACACCTGTGCCCTGCAGTTCTGCCAGTATCTGCTTCTTTCTAGCCTTGAGTCTGCTTGTGGAGGATAACAGGCAACCTCTGCAAATCCCAAAGCAGTGTGCACTACCTGGACCTGTCATTTGAATGTTCAAACACCCATGGTTGGCTGAAAAGCCACTGACCTATGGGCTGGGGTGTGGGGAGAGTGTGTGAGGGGGAATATCACCATCAACCATGGTTCTTATACTCTCATAATAAAAATTCACTGGGTAAACAGCATCACCGGTAGTCCTATCTAGAGGACCTTTTGCTGCTGAATTTCAAAGGCTGCTGCTAAATCATCAGGGTGAGAAAGTTCTTATGAAATGCTACAGAAGTCCCCTCTTTTCCTAAAATGCCAAGGTGCTTCAAAGCTCCCGGAGACTGTTTGACTCCCAGAAGGATGCCCAGTGTGCCACAGCCTGTATGAAGTGCCTGGTAGGACTTCCTGCTCACATGAGGTACAGGATTGCCTGCTGGTTGACCCTGGGATGTACTGGGTGCCCTCACTCAGAGACTGTGGGGGCTTAATACTGATGACAGTAGGAAGTTGTCATATGGGTGGGTAGGATTTGGGGCACCTGAGAAAGTACGGAGGGCTGCAGGATGGTGGTCTTGCCTCCAGGATGAGGTGGCCTGATCACTCTTGCCCTGGGAGGTAGGAGAGGTTTCCACTGGTGGCATTGACCTGTGCCTCGCTCAGTGGGACTTTCTCACTGATCTGGCTGTGGTGGCCAGGTGTTTGCGGCTGGCTGCAGGGCTGCCCTTCTCTGGGGGTGTCCAGGGCAGGCTGCCTACTCACTGGCCACAGCATCCTTCAGGAATCAGCTCCCTTCTCAAAGCAGGCATAAGCTGTGGGCCACGTGGAGACTTGGTACCCCACACTATTCCCAGCATGGTGGTGTTTCATTAAGGCTAAGCTGTAATGACAGCAGCTGGCCCTCGCTAGCTGCCTGTCCCCATCACCCTTGCCTCTGCCAGCCACTTGGGCAGGAAGGAGAGGTCATGTAGACACAGCAGTCATGGGCAGAGTAAAGCTAGGCTGAACTATCTCCATCCCCTAAGTACAAACCCCTCTGTGGCACCGATTTGGTCCCTGACACTTATTCAGTGATGGAAATAGAGTTGCAAACATCCTTAAAGCATGTGACATGTCTTCCTCTCCACCACCAGAGGAAGGCTTCCTTCCAGCATGTTCCCTGCCTGGTTTGTGGCATGTGTCATCCCACATCTCATTCTTTCCTCGGGTTGGATCGATCCAATTTCAAAGCATTTCACACCTGACTTGATTGAGTTTCATCTGACTGATGTCAAATCCTGTCTTTGCCAGGTCTTAAGGTCACCCGATGAATCTACTTTCTGGCATTCTTCTGGTCTCATTTTCTTCAACGTTATCCACAATATTTCTAAGGCAGCGTAGCGTGGCTTCTAGCCCATAATATGGAAGCATTGAATAATACCAAAGCCAGGACCATTTTGCTGCTGGTTCTTTCTGTATAAGTCCTTCTAGTCTGACTGTGAGCCATGAATAGCTCTTGTCACCAGATGAAGGTGCTATTTTTGCACCAATTTTACATCCATCTTTCATTTAGATGGTATTCCCCTTTCTGACAAGAAATCTGAATGTGATAACACAAAGTCCTCTATGGAGGTCAAAATTATCACATCTGCTGCTTTTTCTGCCAAATCTTTGAGAGAGGAAATTTAAATGGTGTGGGATAAAATAGTTCTTAAGAAATCCCAGTTGTCCACTTCTCAGCCCCCATATTACCCCCTTGGTGCTTCTGAATTAATCCTTTGTGCAGGTCGATTTTCCAGGCACTGAATTATGGATCTATAACTTGACTTCAAGCCTTTTAAACAGGATGCTATGCTCATTCTGTGCCATTTCCTTGATTCTGCTCCAGCCCTCCAGCAGTTCTTGGAGAGCATGTCTTGGGAACTGGAGACAGCTCCTCCTCTGATAATGAGTGTTGCTGTAGCTCATACACATTTCACCTAGCTGAAAGTTCGTGAACCTCTTCTTTCGCAATCCTGGCCCATTTCCCGACCCCTTTTCTGTTCATCGTCATGGCTAAATGCCGGGGCAAGGGTTTGGCTGTAGGTGCCTAAGAGAGAGACCGTAAAGTCTCAGCTAGTTATCTTTTTATCTTGGTGGTTTGTGGAAGGTAATTGATCCCTTCAGTGAGTTATTCACTTCTAGATTCAACTTTTAAGTGAAAGCTAAACACAAAAAAGGCAGCAGTCATCAGTTTCTTCCATTTGCTTTCCTCAAATGACAGTGATGGTCTCACCTGCCCCTTGGTCCTTCCTCTTCACCCTCCTACAGTTTCTTCATGTCCATCACTAGCTTTTCAGCACATAAGCCATCTTCTCACTGGTAAGCAATCATTGGCAAGGCAAACACTGGGCACAGAGCTAGCCCATTCAGTCTAAGGCCACCTGCAAACATTTGAGCTTTGCTAATTCTCAGATCTTTCCTCTGCTCTTCTCTTTTCCTCTCCTCTCCCTTTTATAAAAAGCTGCTTGCAAGGAATTGCCCTGCAGCACTGGGATTTCAGCTTGGACATTAGGAAGAAAATCTCCCCCAAGAGCAGAGGCAGTCCTGGGACGGGTCCTCAGAGTGGTGGTGGTTTCTGAGTGATGGTTAGACAAAGCTGTCTGGCCTGCATCACTGTGGGCAATATTCTTGCTCCAAAAGGGAGGCTGGACCAGACAGAGACTGTGGAAGGCTCCTCCAGACAATGCTGCCATGAGTCTGCAAAAGAAAATATTCAATACGTACCAAAGGTGGGTTATTCTCTTGCATCAGGACCACATCTGCATTGCACTTGGACACAACAGTCCTTTCTTTTTCTTTGGCTCAGTGTTAGTGCCCAGCGAAGCGGCCCGACGTTACTTATATGTACAATGGAAACACAGCGTGTATGGAAGAGCTGACATTGCATTCCTCCCTCAGGCCTGCCACTGCATTTGAAATAGCCTCACTGAAATGTCTGAACTTGCAAGCTTGTTGCCGAGCTTCCTGAGCACCAGAATTTGGGATTTAATAGCTAGGGCTGGGAATACTTGCATCCTTTCCCATGGCCAGGACTGCCCTGGGTGCCCTGGGTGCTGGTGCCTGCTCTGTTGTTTTGCTGTCTTTGCTGCTACGGCAGTAATTAGGATAAGGTATAATTACAAAGTTTGCCCTGGGACATATGCAAGGCCACTGATCTGCATTGCATAGTCCTCTAGTGTTTTCTGCTCCTTTTCATTCTGTGACAAATGCCTGACCTCTGGTTTAAAGTAAGAAGCTAGTGGTGATGTAGGTATGAGCTGGAACTGGGTTTCTTGCTCTCCCCTTCATCCTCCAGACCTTGCCACTCATCTGGCCCCTCCAAAGTAACCTGTGGGTACTCAAGATGTCAAATATTCTTGGCAGTTGTAAAGGCAAACAAATTATTGAGCTTAGATGGCCAGGCAGAGAAACCAAGGCCAAAGAGGAATCTGGAGATGCGTGCTGAAGGCCAGCAGGAGATGGAAGAAAAGGTGCTCCCATCTTTTGGAGACACCCAGGATCATCCAGGCAGCACCAGTGAGACTTTATCTCTTGCTGCCTGGCACAGAGGACTCACCGGACACGTTTTTGGAGGATGGGCAAGAGGTATCACATACAGATGGCTCAGCCTGGCTCTTCTAGCCTTTCATACCAGTGCCTGCCTTTGGAGGATGGAGCAAGGGGATTGCTCCCAAGGCACACCCCAAATCTGGCAGCAAAGAAGACCCAATTTTTCCAGGAAGTTCACTGCAGACCTTGGAAAATAGTGGCAGTTTACAGTTTGGTCCCTGAATAAACTTGTGCATGTCTTTGCTAACTACCACCCATACTCTTCCCTTGGCCCTCTGATTCACCAAGACATACCTTGTTTTTGCATGCCAGCAATGCCTCAGGAGCTGGGCAGTTATCAGAAGACAATGAATCACCTAAAACATCCGCTAACTCATTCCATAGGACCTCCTATTACTCACAGCACAAATTCCACCTCAGCTGCTCTGAAAATTTTCTACCCACAATATATGCAGCCACTCCCAGTTGCGTTTTGGCCCATCTCAGTGAGGGACACGGGCCCAGATAGTTAGAAGACAAGGTCAGCAGCTGTAAACCTCACACAGGGACTAAGGCTTTCCTTTCCATTCAGACAGAGACTGGTACCAGGGGAGGGGAACCTCAATCCATCCCACTCCTACAAGTTTAATGCTAGTGCCAGCAATAGATGCCCAGAGCCTGGAGAGGGATCACAGGTCAGCAGGAGAGCACCTGAAGAGCAGCACAAAGGAATTCCAGC
>JAVJGG010000007.1:1930532-1941108 GCA_035590195.1 Aviceda cuculoides | reverse complement strand
ATGCCCCATCCCTGGAAGTGTTCCAGGCCAGGCTGGATGGGACTTTTAGCAACCTGACCTAGTGGAAGGTGTCCCTGTCCATGGCAGGGGTGTTGGAAGTAGGTGATCTTTAAGGTTCCTTCTAACCCAAACCATTCTATGATTCCACCCATCCCTGCTGCTTGTTTTTAGAGAAGGTGGTTTAATTATGGCAGAGGTTCCTTTTTGGTTCTGAGTTTGTCTGGCATTATACCAGACAGAATTTCACTCAGTGACTGGTGCCTCTAGCCCAGTAATGTGCCAGCAGGCTTGTCTTGGCAGGGCTGACCTTTCAGATAGATGTTCAACTTGATGTCAGCTACAGCTGCAAAGCCAAACAGGATCAAGTTCTGATCCTGCTTTTTTTTCTACCTTGGCTGGAGTTGCTCCTAGACTGCTCCATAAATCATTGCTCCATAAATCATTGCCCAGTGGTAAAATACCAAGGGGAACTGGGTTTGTCTGATGCTGCTCTTGAGAGGTCAAATCTTATCTTAGCAAAAACAGCCCCTGGGAAGGTGATAGCACAGAAACATACTGTATATCTTCCCAGCCCTCCATGTTTTTTTTCTGCACTGTTCCAAGAGCCAGTTTGTACTGGTGCCAAGGTACTATGCCTGTTGCACGTTACAGCCTGGCACAGTACCTTGGCATTTCAGCATTCCTGGCAGTGATCAGACTGGTGTCTCCTGTCCCTGCCCTGTTTTGGTACTGGTGGAACTCTCACCAGGCTGTGCACGAGCCTTCTCCATAGGTGATACTCACCCTGGAACAGATGGTATTGCGCTCTGCTTGTAAACCAGTCTTCTCATCAGCGTTATTCTGATGTGCAGTGCCTTGTCTCATCCCTGCATCTGTTTGCTTCAGCTGTTACTTTGTTTAGGCTGTGAATATGTTCCACAGGGGAGCACCAGCAGCCTGGTGCAGTGCCTAGGAGGAAGAAAGAGGAGACAACTGAGGGATGGTACGAGGAAGGTTGATAAATCCATGGATGCTGAAGAGGGAATGAGCGTGCACTGCCTTTCCGTCACAACAGCTAGGATCTAGAAAGTGTTGAATAAAGCTAGCAAGTGACAGGTTCAAAATAGTCAGTAAGAGATGATACTTACCGCAGCCCAGCACAGACCTGCAGAATTACTTGCTGCAGGATGTTGCAGAGGGGCTCCTGCAATTTCTAGGGGTTCCAGGGGAAACTGGAGTTATTCATGGAAGAATCTGGGAATGCTAAATCCAAAGACACCAACTTTGGCTCAAGAAGCCCTGCAAGCTTGCTGGAGACCAGGAGACCTTCAGATGCCTGTGCTTTTTGGCCACTGCTGGATACATGATTATGGCCTTCATGGACTTTTGGTGTTCTTAGGTAGGAACATTATTGCGGGCCCTGGAAGAGGCACAATACTATTATGAAGCGGTTGCACTCCAAGAAATAGGAAGATTTGGCAATTTGGGGTATGTAGCATATACTCTTAGGAGTCCTGTGTGGGTTTCAAGCAGGGGATCTGATCAGCATGGCTGTACCTTCTTGTACCTGCATGTCTCTTCAGACTGTATCTTTATATGTCACACACTCCGTGCCAGAAAGCCTGGAAGGTGTTACAGACCTCAGGTCCCACTTGGCTTTTTGGAGGTGCATCCTCCAGCCAGCCTGGGCTACAACATTCAACCAGTTCGTTCTGTGACCTCATTAGGGGTACTGTCTCCCCACTTAGTGGCTGTCCAGCATCATCAACTGGCTCAGCACAACTCGTTCCAATGGCATAAGTGTGCCCTCCTGTGAAGAGTTAGAGTTTCACGGAATCACAGAATGGTTGAAGTTGGAAAGGACTTCTGGAGGTCATCTAGTCCAATTCCCCCAGTCAAGCATGGCCACCTAGAGCAGGCTGCCCAAGACCGTGTCTGTCAGCTTTGGAATACCTCCAAGGATGGAGATTCCACAGACTCTCTGGGCAACCTGTGCCATTGCTCTGTCACCTTTGCAGCAAAGCTGCCTTCCAGACAGTTGGCCCCCATCATGTATCAGAGTTTCTCCAAGGATGGAGACTGTACAACTCCTCTGGGCAACCTGTGCCAGTGCTCAGTCACTTTCACGTTAAAAAAGTGTTTCCTGATGTTCAAATGGAACTTCCTGTGTTTCAGTTTGTGCCCATTGTCTCTGGTCCTGACACCGGCCACCACTGAAAAGAGCTTGGCTCCACCTTCTTTACACCCTCCCTTCAGGTATTTGTATACATGAATAAGATCCCCCCCCTTGAGTCTTTCATTCTCCAGGCTGAACAGTCCCAGCTCTCACAGCCTTTCCTCATAGCAGAGGTGTTTCCAGCCCCTTCATCATCTTCATGGCCCTTTGTGGGACTCTCTCCAGTATGTTCATGTCTCTCTTGTACTGGGGAGCCCAGAACTGGACACAATATTCCAGCTCTGGCCTCACCGGTGCTGAGCGGAGGGAAGGATCAACTCCCCCCACCTTCTGGCAGCACTCCTCCTACTGCAGCCCAGGATACCATTAGCCTCTTCTACAAGGGCACATCGCTGGCTCATGTTCAACTTGGTGTCCACCAGGTCCCCGAGGTCCTTTTCTGCCAAGCTGCTTTCCATCTGGGTGGCCCAGAGCATGTACTGGTGCCTAGGGCTGTTTCTCCCCAGGTGCATGACTTTCCACTTCTCTTTGTTGAAATTCATGAAGTCATTGCACTGCATTTGCTGTCAGCCCACTTTCCCAGCCTGTCCAGGTCCTTCTGGATGGCAGCACAACTCTCTGGCATATCAGTCAGTCCTCCCAGTTTTGTGTCATCAGCAAACTTGCTGAAGGCACAGTCTGCCCCATCATCCATATCATTAATGAAGATATCGAACAGGATCAGACCCAATCTTGACCACTGGGGTACACCACTAGTGACTGACCTCCAACTAAACTTCCTGCCGCTAATCACCACCCTCTGGGCCTGACCATTAGGCCAGCTTTCAATCCACCTCACTCTCTGGAGTTAGGAAAGCTAAAGCCCAACTGGAATTGAATCGGGACAGGGATGCTCAGGTCTTTCCGTATTCCCCCCAGGTTACCTACCCTTGCTTCCACCCTCTGTATGTATCCTTTCTGTGTCTGAGTTTGGCCAGGAGCTCTTTGTTCATCCAGGCAGGGCTCTTGGCATTTTTGCCTGGGTACATATTTGTTGGGATGGAGCTTGGAGGAGGTGATCCTTGAATATTAACCAGCTGGTTTTGCTTGCCCTCCCCCTCCCCTGCACTCTGCTTCCCTTCAGGGCCTTATCCCATGGGACTCTTGCAAGCAGATCTTGGAAGAGGCCAAAGTCTGCTCTCCTGAAGTCCTGGATTGTGAGCTTGCTTCTCACCCTCCTTCTTTGCCTTGGGATCCTGAATTCCAATATCCCATGGTCACTGAAGCGAAGGCTGCTTTCACATCCACAACGAGCCCCTCCTTGTTGATGAGTATGAGGTCAGCAGAGTACTGTGCTTGTTGGCTCCTCTGTCACTTGGAAGAGCAATTTATGATCAATGCACTCCGCAAACCTCCCGGATTGCTTATGTCTTGCTGTGTTGTTCCTCCAGTAAATATGAGGGTGGTTGAAATCCCCCATGAGGACACCAGGGCCTGTGAACATGAGGCTGCTTCTTTCTGTAGAGGCCCTCATTCACTTCTTCTTCCTGGTCAGGTGGCCTATAGCAGACACCCACTATAATAACACCACCTTTACCTGTTGTCCTTTTAGTCCTAGTCCGTAGGCTCTCAGCTGGTTCCTTATCCGTCCCCAGACAGACCTCCACACACTCCAGCTGCTGTCTCACATGAAGGGCAACTGCCCCTCCTCATCTTCCCATCCTGTCCTTCCTGAAGAGCCTGTATCACTTCGTTGCAACACTCCAGTCATGGGAACCATCCCACCACAAGATCGCAGCCCTGCAACTGCACACAGAACCCTAGTTCCTTGTGTTTATTCCCTGTACTGCATGCATTAGTGTACAGACATGTTAGAGAGACTACCCAGCATTTTTAGCTCCTGGAGAGAGTTTGGGGGATTTCTCCAGAATGGTGCCTTGTAGGCAATTCCTTGCTTACATGCAAGTGCTGATGGTGACCTTGCTTAAGCCCCATTTTGTTGATTTTGTGATCCCTTCCTGTCACACCACCCTTTGTTCAGCCATCCGCTGGCTCCTTTCTCTTTCCCTTGTCATTCCTAGTTCAGAAGGTGGCTTTGAAATATAAGGGGTGTGATCATACAGAAACTCTGACGTTTCCTTGCAGACATGCCTATGCTCCTGGGTGTGTCAGCCGACACTAAGTGTGCCCATTAGCTAATTGAGTATTGCTGTTTTCTTAAATTGCATAGATGTAATTTGCATTCAGTTGTCTCCATTTTCCTGTGAGGTACTGCTGACTGCAGCCTTTTAGGAGCAACAGACCTCCAGCAAGCAGATAGGTCACCTTCTTGCATCTTCCTGCAACTGAGAGAGCACAAAGTGGGCATAAGAAGCTTCATCCTCAGCCCGGGCACCTTGCTGGTATGTTTCTAGGGGTGGCACAGTCCTGCTGGAGGCTGAGTGGCTGATGGCTGCATTTAAACAGCCCTGCTGCAGGTAAGATGGTGCTTCTGTTCCCTCTCTGGGCTAACTCCAGTAAAAGGTTGATATGCGTGCCTTTTTCACTTCCCGGTTGACATGGAGAGTTCTCATTTCAAAAATGTCCTAGGAGGCATGTCTGCTGAATCTCTTGCAAATACAGCTCAGCTCTGAAATCCACTGACTTTCCCCAAAATAAGCCCCTCTTTGGGATTTCTCAGGCTAGGTGCAGCCTAGAGTGGGGTGTTCTCTGCACTTCTTGCTCCCTGCCAGCCAGGCCAAGTGCTTCAGCTGCTCTCTCCTGAGTAAGTGCAGATGCTCAGGATGTGTCAGCACAGATGCTAGTTCTGCTAAGTGGAGAAGTTTCTGCAGGGAAACCTGGCCATGAATATAGCCCTGGGAAGGGGAATGGTCTCTTTTGGAGTGAAAAGTGACCCCAAGGTTGATACCACATTGATCCCTCTCCATAGGTAGCTCCAGACTCCAAATGACCTCCAAAAATTGCAACAACTTTATGTAAACCTGAGGCTCAGGTGGTTGTGTTCCCTTCAGCCCTGTGCAGGTCTGTGCACTTTGGGGTCCTCTCAGGCTTGTCTCTGCAGGGCAGTAGATGTCAGCTGCCCTGAACTCCCCCAGACATTGCCCCTGCAGTCATTGGGGCTGCCTTGCCTTCATGTTGAAAGAGTCCTTTCTTCCAAAGCGTGAGGGCTGCTGTCCTTGTCTTCCATGGCCTCCCTGCCCATCCGCTTCCCAGCCCGTGTGAGCCTGTGTGCCTACAGCTGTGCTGCCCAGACCTTGGGTTTGGCTCTTGCCCTTTTCTCCCCCTCACTTGAGTCAGACCACCCTGTCTCAGGGCCCAGTCTTGGGCCTTGTTCCCTACCAGCCCTGTGTGCTGGTGCTGCCCATGGAGGAGCATGGAGAGGGAGTCTTGTTGTGATCTGCTTTTAAATTTTCAAGAAAGGCATTCCTGCCTTTCTGAGTCCTCTTTGCAGTGGCCCAGGAGGCAAATTACTTTGGTGCATTGCATAATTTGCAGAGAAAAGCCAAATGCTGCAGTACCCCCAGGGGTTTTACCAACTCGGACCTACTCTACCCTCTTCTCAGTGGCTTCACCCTCTCTTTCTTGATCACACAGGACATGCAGGGTTACAGCCTGTACTTTCCCAACATCCTTCCAGCAGCCTTGGGCTGAGATGTACTACTGGGGCCAGTTTGGCAGGTAAATGGGAACAGATGGTCTGAGAAGGAGCTGTGAGAGCTGCTCAGTACGGATATAGATCCCCGCTACTTGGGAGAAGGTGCTTTTGGTTGATGTTCTGCCCATAGTGTGGGAGCAGAGACAATACAAGACCACCAGGACCTGACAGCTGCCCTGTTGCAGGTCACCTGGAGATGCGGAGCTCAGCTTCTTGCTTTGGACTTCGATGTTCCCAAGCTGAGTTCAAAGGTCTCCAGGGCCGGAGCATTTCCCTGCGTGAGGGCAGTGCTGTGCTGCTTGCAGGTCTGGAGAGGCACAGGGAGCCAAGGAACAATGCGTGACACTGAAAAGCAGCAAAGTTTAAGGATATTTGCTGGCTGAGCTCATGGAGGCTTCCAAAGCCTCTCTTGGGAAGTAACCTTCCTCTGCCTGTTCTGTGTCCTCCTGTACACTCATCTCCTAGCCCCACTTTCTGGGGCACTGGTTTTGTTTCCCTTTTGTTTACTGTCCATAGAGGAGTCCTTGGGTGCTATCAGCATCTCTTCCTGTTTGGGCTAACCTAAGTGTTTTGCCTTATTTTCATACTTTTCCTCTCAACACATGTACCCTGGGGCATGGAGAACTCCCCCCTGCTTTCCAGCCCTTGCAGTCGCAGCTGAGGGCAGCTCGTAGGTCCCAGGGCTTTTAGCATGCAATATAACCAGTGGTCGGGGAGATTTCTTCCCCACAGGAGTCTGTGGAGATGGGGACCAGGTCACAGCACTCGGTAGGTATCCTATAGGTACCCGCACCTCTGGTCCTCCCAGGCTCTCCCATGTGGTCCAGCTGGACCAACCCCCAGCAGGGAGGCACGGCAAGAGCCGGCATGTTCCTCTGCTGGTGCTCATCCTTTGAGGGAACTGTGTTTGGAGGCTTCCTGCCTTCTCTGAGTCATGTCAAAATCAGTCCCAAATATTCTCTTTGAAGCTTTTCACGCAGCGCTGAAGGGATCTTGCCTTCAAAGCAGTTGCTGGAGACAGACAGGCTGCTTAAAAGACAGTTGAGCGCTTTCACATCATGTTCAGGCTGTATTAAAATTTTACCGTGCTGTTTTGCACCTCAGATGAATCAGTTGCTCCTGAAAAGCATCAGGGGCTGGGGGGGGGTGTGTGTGTGTTTGTGCAAGGAAGGGGCGTTTGAAAGGAATTATTAATGCACAGAGATATTTTGGTGTCTAAGAGAGGTCCTGAAAGGCAGCTCTGTGCTTTTTTTTTTCTACGCTCATTAACAGTGAAGCGTGTAGCTGCTGAAGAGCATAGCAGAGTGAGGGGAGGACATGGCTTCTGCTCAGGCGGGGATGAGCCGGGGAGAGGATCTGGGAACAGAGGGAGGTGGGTGCTGGCTGTCTCCCTGGGGAGAGGATGTGGGAACAGGGGGAGGTGGGTGCTGGCTGTCTCCCTGAGAGGCAGTTTCAGGTTACAAGTTCAATGCCTGCCTCCCTTTGGGAGATTGCAATACGGCAAGTTGTTTCTTGATGCACAAACAATTAAAAAGAGGGTGTGGGGTGGAGGGGAGATGGAGAAAGCAAACACCTCCTCTGGGATCTGGCTGCCTCTGCAGCTGCTCACCTAAGGCACCTCTTGCGGAGGGAGTTTCACACAGGAAAAATTGTGCTGGGGGCATCGCGTTACTTGCAGGATGGAGTTTGGAAGCATGAGATCTGCCTTTGGCCTCTGGGTATAAAGTGTGTTCCTCCCTCTTTTGTCTGGGCATAGAGTGGATCTCTTGGGTCATATCAGGGGTTACAGTTGTCCTTCTGCTGGTCCCCAGGGTTGCCCTATAATACTGGAGAGAGGGCTATGAGGGGAGGCAAGGGGGAAGGGGTGCCTTTCTTCCCCTCCTAGCAGCATCCTTGGACATGGGGAGCACCTTTCCTGCAGTGTCCACCTGCACCGGGGGAGAGGCCAGTTCCCTGAGGTCTCCATTTTCTCCAGGTTTGTCACTGTCCTGTGAGTTCTGCAGACTCCTGCTGGGTCCCTCAGCCTTGTTTTCTGGAGAAGGAGTAATTTCTGGTCTCCCAGGCAAGGAAGTGCATGACTTCGCCTTTCTTTTGCTTGAAAGTTCCCTGCCTCCCTGCATCACCCTAGCTTTGTCGCAAATGGGCCACCCGAAGCCACTTGCCCTCCTGCAGGCTCTCCTGGACCAGGTGGAGAGGCCAGGAGAGGAGGCAGACATTGGCAGGCAGGGTGGGAAGCCTTCTCCTGCCAGCTATCTGGAGGCTGAGGTGCCGGCAAGGACTGAGCAGCTGGGCTGGCGCATATTCCCGTCCCAGCCCTGGGAACTTTCGGCACATAAGGCTGATGGGACTCGACGCCTGCTTGTGCCAGGTGCTGGTGCAGGGGCTGCCTTCGCTGGCCAGATCCAGCACACAGCAGCTGGATGAGGGACGGGAGAAACCCTGGTGTTGCTTCTGACAGTGGAGGATGCTTTTGTATTTCTGCTCACTACCTATTCTCTCCAGAGCCAGTTAGCAGAGGGGGCAACCTCCTTTTTTTTTTTCATGCTAATTTTCCTTTCTTCTTTGTCTGCCTCAGTGAGCCAAGCACCAAACCGAAGGCCCTATATATCCTCTGAGAGTAAAATGCCCCCCAGAAACAAGCCCTTATTTCTTTCTACTGAAGCTGAAATGTGCCATTTCCCTTGTCTAAAAGGAGGGGAAGGTGCACACAGGCCCTGTCTGCCCTGTTACCACTCCCTCTGTCCTGGTTGATTTGCCACTGCCATGCCCCTCAGCTTATATTGATGCCTGTCACTCTGCTGACAGCATGAGAGACAAACACCAGCTTGCTTTGGCCAGAAAACTTGCCTCGCAAAGAAAAAAAGCCAGCTCAGCGCTTTTCACTTGGAGAGAAAGAGAGTGAGAAGAATAGACTTGAAAGCAAATTCCCGTGTTTTTTTGCTTTGGGTGAGAGCTTTTCCCACGCTCCATTGGAAGGAGTGCAAGGAGCAAATGTTTCCCAGCGCCTGTAAACACCAAACACTGCTGAGGAGCAAGGGAAAAAGCCAGTCTTGTTGGAGAGAGGCAAAAATCAGCTGCGTGCTCTCCCGCGGTGCCTCGTGTCTGTGTGTCTGCTCTTTGTGTGGTGATGGCTTTTCCAGACCTAGCTATGTCTTCTGGGTGCAGCAGGAGCATCAAACCCTGGGGTACCCTGACATGAGACCAGGTGGTGTTTGCTGCCCTCCGCAAATTTGCTCCACAGGGCTGGAGGCTACTGCTTCCTCTGTGAGAGTCCCAGCAGCTGGACTGGGAAGAGGCTGGTGGGTTTATTTCCCAAGCCGACACCTTGGAAGGTGCTTGACATTTATTTCCATTCACCTGGCACTGGTCAAGGACAATTAGCTCGCTCTGCAAGACTTTTGGTTCCCCACCCGAGGAAGGCTGGGAAAGCAAGTCTGGTTTGCTGCATCTCCTGTGCCAGTTGCTTTGACTGGCCCAAGCCCCATCCCTCACCACCCTTGCCTGGTCTGATTCCTGACTCCTGTCTTCAGAGAACTAAAAAATCAATGAACATCTTGCCTTTTGGCAGTCCTCAGACCTGGCTTCAGGAGCAACCTTTTCCAAAGTGCCAAGTGCCTTGGGCACCCCCCAACCTTTCCAAGTCCATCTGCTTTCCACAGAGAGCTGGCATTTAGCAGCCAGCCTCAGACAGGGATACGTGAAACCCATCCATGCGTGGGAGAGCTTGCCCATGCAACTCGCACCCTGGGAACCGGTTCACCAGCTCTGCAAGCGGAGGCCTGTCTCCAGTGAGGGAGTCTCTGTGTCTCAGCACATGAGGGGCTATGTGTCTTTAAAATGCCCCGAAAAGACAGATGAGAGATTTGAGGGCAGCTTTTGGAAATGAGGAACCAACTGAGGCTGGGGATGCTCATCAGGCATCCATGTGGGTTTGGTTTAGCTTTTCAAGGAGGCTGATGTGGGGGGAAGTTTGGAAGCAGGTGCCCATTAAGCTGTTTAGAGATGTGGGCCCTGCTTCACCCCGAGGTGGCCAGGAGTGCTTGGAAGTCTGTTCTGAAGGATGCTCCAGCAGCCCAGTGAGCCCGCAGCTTTTCCCAGCTGGCCAAGCAAAGAGCATTCGTGAAAACAAAAGCTCTGCCCAGGGGTCCCAGTTTTAAACAAAGCAGTGGTGTCCCATTTCTGGTGCATCTTAGCATCTTCCCATCGATGAGAAACCATCCCCTTCATCCCCCCTCTCCTTGCCTTTGGTCTTGCTCATAGAAAGCCGTGCTGACAAGCACTGTAGCCTGCATCCGCCTGTATCTGCTCCTGCGATCTCCCTTTGTTTGTCTGCCAGCTTTCTGCACCTGCGTGCATGCCTGCTTTCCCTCCCCGCTGCGGTTAGTCCTTCTCTCTCGCAGCCCATGGGCAGGAAAGCGGGTTTTAGCTGGGTCCAGGGAGTAAGGCAGTGTTCGGCAATGGCAAACGTTCCCATTCCAATCAATGGCAGCTGTGGATGAGATGGGGGGACACAGGCAGCTTGGTTATTTGTGGATGAAGTACAAGTTGCCCTGTGATTAACCCTTTGGAGTGGTCGTGCCCACATCTGTCCCAACGGGAGCTGGAATCTCCATGCTTCTTTTGCTAATTGAGCCTGGATTGTATTAGCTAATCCCATTTCCAAATCCCCCAGCTGTTCAAAGCTTAGTAAGAGCAACCACACATGCCGGCTGGGAGGCTATGCTTGTGTCCTGTTGGGACAGGGATTACAGAAACAAAGTGGGGGGGCTGGGGGGGGGGCTCGGCTT
>JAVJGG010000007.1:1887705-1924147 GCA_035590195.1 Aviceda cuculoides | reverse complement strand
GAATGCAGGAATGTCGTGTTCCTGGGGCATTTCCTCCTAGGGAAGGAAGATGGGAAGGCATCCTTGTCTGTAAGTAATCCAAGAGCAAAACGTTTCTCCCGTTGCAGACAATGAGTCGTTTCAGGGAGCTGACACTGTTATTTGTGACTCCTTGCAAACCAGATAAGAGCTTTTTGCCAGCCACGTGCTCAAATCAGTGCCAGCCCCAGCCTTGCTGATTGCCTTTCTCTGTTGCACTGGGTGGGAGAGAAGCCTTTGTGTACCACAGCAGTAATCACAGTGGTGCTTCGGGGTGAAGGAAGGTTGTTGCCGGTCCCCTTGGTTACATGGTCGCTGATTCTGGTCCTTGTATCTCTAGGCTTTTTTATTTTCAGAGAGAGGATGCCGCTTTGGAGAAGGAATTTTTCCTGCCTGGCTCTCCTTGTGTGGCTGTGAACAGCTATTTCCAAGACCTCTTTCCTTTACCCTTGATCCAAACCTTGCACGAGGCTGGTTATACATGCTCATTAAACAGGGAATTAAATCACATAGGAATGCTGCTTGCTTGATGTCTTCTTTATTACAGAGCTATGCTTAGAAGTTGAGGCTTTTTAAGTGATTGTGTGGGCTTTAGCTAAGCTGTGAAAAAAGCCTTGTAAACAATAAGCCTTTGTGATGAAGGCAGAGTAAGTGTAATTATCACCTGTCCTATTAAAAATCTTCCCATTTTGGGGCATAACCAAACTAATCAGTCAGTGTTGTGCTTTTCCAGATAACTAGGTGATCTTTAAGAGCGGCTCTGGGGAGCAAATGCAAAATGAGCAGCGGAGGACAGTGCAGAAGACGCAGAGGTCTCTCGGTCTGAGCCACGAGGATTTGAAGATGTCTGCGTGCAGTGACTTTGTGGAACACGTTTGGAAGCCTGGCTCCTGCAAAAACTGCTTCAACCCAAAGAGTTCCCATCGGCTGCAAACATCCTCAGACGTGGGAGCATGTGGCGTACTCCCGAATGGAGTTAGGACCAAGCCTGAGAGCCCCACATTGGAAGACGAAAGTGTAAATACCTCCCCCTTCTCGAAGCCAACAATTGCTGTGAAGCCAACTATGATAAACTCGGATGTTTCTGACGCGTGGGCGGATGTGAATATGAATGCAGATCTGTCACAGGTAATGATTAATCCAGTCAAAGCATGACTTCCCGTTACTTACCTCTCCTCAGGAGTGCTAGGAATATCTGTTAAAACGGTTTCCTTCCCTTTGTTCTTCCTTCTGGTCTTGGCTCAGGTTTTTAAGCCATATATTGGCTTCTCAAGCTATCTTTGGCTCAAGCTGAATGAGCAGTTGCTCACGAGGCATGTGCAAAGGAGCTTAAAAATACGTTGTTTGTTTAGGAACTTCCGGATTTTAAATGAGGATGCGGGTTAAAGTTATTTTCCTGGGAAGATATACTGAAAAGAAGTGCTGTGTGGTTGCAGTCAGTGCTAACTGGATCCATGGTCTTCATGGGTGAGGAAGAAAGTGCCCTGCCTTCCTAGTCCAGCTCCCCAGGCTTCCAACCTTTGCCAGAGCAGTAATGCCCTCTGGGTGTAGCACTGCTGCCTGCCTGCAAACTGGCAAGCCTCGGTGGTTTGAGTTGCAGTCGGTGGTTCACTCCTCTCCCTGACCGATTGATACCAGCACTGCCCCAGCCATGCAGAGTGAAGCATGGGCTGCTGTCGCCTTGCCCGTGGCGTAGGTGTGCTCGTATCTCCCACCCTTGCCCCGGAGGAGAGTCGGGGCTTGCTGGCTCTCTTCTTAGCCTCCTGTTGCTCTCCCTTGCTTCTTTTCTAGGGGTAAAGGGCACGTGAGCACAGGCTGCCATCGTTGGTGGGGTTTGATCTGTGCACGCAGGTTTGGGCCCAGGCTGAGTTTGGCACTGTGGGAGCGGGTTCTGCCAGCCGGGGATGGGGGGTCGCTTCGCGGGCACGTGTTACTCTGCCTCTCCCGCTCCTCCTTTGGCAGGCAGGATAGACCTCCCTCAGATGAATTGATTTCTGATACATTTGCCTGCCTGCTCCTCAGTCCCTATTGCTGAGCATAGCCAAGCTGCTGTCCCAGGGTAACCTGGGATAGTCTGTGTCTGTGCTCCAGAGCGTGCGACTCCGGAGCAGCAGTGTGAAATGAAATGAAAATAAGCAGAGAGGTGCAACTATGCCTTCCCTCTCTGAATCTTTAATTGCACAGTGATTCACAGGCAGGATGACAGGTTGGACATGTTTCTGGCAGTGAACCCATAAAAAGAGAAAGGAGAATGCCTTATTTCAGTTCATTGCCATTGTTGGTAATGCAAGGATTGTAAATGGTCCAGGAAATAGGACAAGTGTAGTTTAAGTAGAAAAGGTTTGCAGTGATTATTGGTGGGCGGGGTGAGCACAGAGCAAAACAGACGGTGAATGCCAGAGGGCTTTACTGCAGAGATGGGCTTTTTTTTTTTTTTTTTAAATTTCTCCTTCATTTTGCATATGCACATCCTGACAGTGCACTTGTCTCTTTGGCCCGTGCAGGTCAGCTGGGGCATGGTTTCTGGCAAACAACTCTTTCTGAAATCAGGAGAAGCACAGCGGATCTGCCTCGACAATTTTGGCAACGGTGGTGTGAGAAAGCCCTTCCTTCACAACCCACCCAGTGACTGCTTGTCTTGCTGTCCTCCTAGCTACTCCATGGTGGGCCTGCGCAGCCTAGAGAGTCGAGTGGAGAGAAATGTCTCCATCCACAGCCTGGTGCTTGTGGGTGAGATGGGCAAGCAGGAGGACAGAGCCAAAGACAAGTTTGCCCTGACACATCGGGACCCCTGCCCCAATCTGTCCGCCTTGGGGGACAGAAGCACCATGAACTCCAGCAGAAACCCTTCTTCCCAAGCCAGAGAAGGAGCAGCTGACTGCAGTCACCTCTCCTCTGGCTTTGAAAGCGAAGGGGGCGAGTACTGTTCAATCACGGACTGCTGCAGGGAGCGCCCCATCTCCTGGGAGCCGCGTTGTGCGGAGGGGAAGGGTGCCCGGTGCGAGAAGGAGAGCCCTGCTCCCTGCGGATGGAGGCAGAGGGATGCTGCCGAGATTCCCAGGCCAAGTGGCAAGGCAGTCAAGTTCAGCGAAGAGGAGCGCAAAGCTGTGAACGTGGCCTTCTGCATCACGAAAGACCAGGGCGATCCTCTCCCCTATGCCCTGTGCTCAGAGAGGAAAAAGCTGGCTCTCCATGCCGAGCCTGCCGCCCTCCCTGAGAGCACGGGGAGCAGCAAGGCGGCTGCCTTTGCTTTGTCCCGGGAGGACGAGGACTCGCTTCTCCCTGGAGAGCCCTCTGCCACTGGAGGCTCCCGGCCTGAGGGTTCTAGCACCCCTCAGCAGGCTCTGGTGGAGCCGCAGCACCCTCGCCTCGCCGAGCCATCCCACGGCGATCCCATCTATGCCGAGAGCACCAAGAGGAAGAAGGCACAGCTCAAGGCTGTCGGTGGACAGGCAAAAGCGGAGAAGCTGGCCCGCAGCACTGGCAAGGAGCAAGCTGATGGGACGTGGAGGGATGGTAGCTGGGCATTGGGTGGTGAGAAGGAATACCAGGACTCCACCGGCCAGGTGGCAGCAAAGATAACTATAATGACAGCACACACCGAGGATGATCACAAGACAATATTCCTCAGCAGCCCTGATTCAGCGGTAGGAGTTCAATGGCCATGTATCAGCCCCACTTCCCACCCCGATTTTGGGACTTCATCACCTGCCGTTGAGCCTGGAGAGATTTTTCAAGCATCTGGAAGTGAGAACAGCCCAAGATTTCATCTGGCACCTCCTGCCAAGACCTCAGTTACTGGAAGTCCAGCCATTCCCCCAAAGCTGTCCAAAAACAGCCAGCCGGGCAGCGAGGGGAACCGTGTTCCACTGGTAAGCTCCCATGTGGCAAGGTTTGGTGATGACAACAGCCATGATGGAGCTGGTATTCAGCTGCTGCCGAGGAGCTATACTGATACAGGTGCCTTTGGGGCATCCCCTTCTCCATGCACTCAGGTCACCGGGGTCTCTGTGGAGGAGTCTAGCAGAGGCCTGGCAGGCTCATCCTATGACAGGAGGCAGAAATACTATATCCCAACGTGGACCAAGCAGTGCCGGATAGAGGAGGAGGAGGAGCAGGAGGAGGAGCAGGAGCTCTTAACCCACCCATGGGCAGTGGGAGCAGAGAATGGAAGAGCTGGTGCTGACCTTGTAGACGACAGCCCGATGCTGGAGAGCCAGACTGGGATCAGCAAATCGTCATCTTTCTCCTTTGAGTTCCCTAAAGACAAGAGTAATGGCATGGAGTTTGCACCGCCGCCACCGCCGCCGAAAAAGCAGTCCAGGTACAGCCCTGTGAGTGCGTGCACAGCTGTCTATTAACCATTGGCAATAGGGATGTTTGCTGCAGGGATTCATTGACTAGAAGGTGCTTCCTGTTCTGGTTTTTTTCTTCCTTTTCTGTTCAAAGGTGGGCTTTCAGGAACACGGGAGGAGACTGCCCAGCTGAAAAACTACTTACCTTTTTACTCTGAAAAGCTGTCAGATCTTTGCAAGTCCTGGTTCAAATGCCATGCGTACTTGCAAAGGCCCTTCAGGGCTGCAAGGTATGGCCTTGGGTCCCAGTATTCAAGTGAGAGCAAGGTCTGTGCCCAGGATGGCTGTTGTTTCCCAGGTCAGCTTCATTCTGTCTTGGCACAGTTCCTTGATGTTGAATAGGAGAGAAAATCTGGGGTTGCAAGCTCCTCTTGTAAGTGGAACCGGGCAACTTCTCTTGGTGCTAATAGCAAGGGCCTCTGAAATCCTTATTTTCAGTTTGTCTCTAATGTCTTTTGGCTTTCAAGGTTAACTCTTGAAGCTGCAATTTCCCAGAGAGGACTCCTTGCCTGCAAGCCGGTAATTGGAGCTTGCTTAACGTGTGCTTATGATATGTGTGGGAGCCACCTGGCTTCAGGCAGCCTTCCCCTCTCCCCTCTCCTGGAAGTCAGGTTTGCAGGCGAGGCAACAGCAGGCCCTAGAAAACAAATGTGAATGAGGGAGAGCTGTCCATCTGGGAAGGAAGTAGCTCTGCTAAGCAATTAGAAAAACAGGCTTCTGATACTTTGTGTGCATTCAGTATCTGCAGCTGTGTGTATCACAAAAAAAAAAAAAAAAAAAAAGATAAAATGGAGGGAGGAAGAAAAATGGATTTCCTTTCCATGCAACTAATGAATTAGGTTGTCTGAGCATACTGGGGAGGGATACTTTCCCATTCTGTGGGTGTCCTGTATTTGTTTTATTGCATGTGTCAGTTTTGTAACCTGGAACTTTGCATAACAGATTTGACTCCAGCTCCTTGATTAAAAAGTTGAGAGAAGAAGGGATGGGTGCTCAGAGAAGAATTTGCTCTTGGGGTCCATGGCCAAGCTTATGCGTAGGCATCAGTGACCTCCAGGTTGAGTCAGCCCATCCTCTGTTTTGCTCTCACATTGAATTTTCAGTGGTTTTAGGGTTGGCTAGCCCAGGGAACTAGTGTTTTAAATTGACCAAGTGGGGACCAAATTATGTTTCTCGAGGAAGGGGAAGAGATGAACAAGAGGCTTTAGTTCTCCTTAATGCTGAGCTTCCTGCTGTGATGCTGCATGCCTGCTGGAGTTAGAGGAAAGAAAAGGTCCACAAGCAAGTGAGCACACAGATGAGCTTTATTGCCTTTAAAATGAAAGAGAACACCAAGATGTGCTTTAGCTTTGACCCTGTGAACTTTCTTTCATGGCTGCTGCTGCTTGGTGTCTCCTATCAGCCTGTGGCTTGGGGTTGCATCTGCCACATGAGGTGGTGTTGAGGCCCAGCAGAGTTGATATGATGCTGTTGAAGCAGTAATCATTTAGGAAATGCCAAGTTGCCTGCTGAAAGTCCTCTAGAACCTGATCCCTTCCCCTGCAGAGCAGAGGTCACTGGGCAGGCCAGAAGGGTGGTGGCACTCAAACTCAGCAATGTATTTCCCAGCAGCATCTTCCGCTTGCAGTGCTAGGACCTCCTTCCACTCATGGAGGAGCAGCTATGCAGAGCCCTTTCTCTGTACTGGAGGTAAGGATGCTTCCCTGGCAGTGCTCGGACTCTCCTTTCTGCCTTCATGAGGGCTGGGAGTGGAGGCAGGGGGCTCCTCGATGTGTCAGGGTGTCTCCTTGGCTGGGTGACTTGGACCAGCTGTGCTCCAAGCCAGGAGCATGCCCTGCTGCTGCCCTCCACGAGGAGTTATGACGATCAGTCCTGAGGGGCGTGGAGCATTTTCCCCTCCTTGGAGGGGCTGTTGCGTGCTACTGGCGTGATTGGGCTCTGCCAACAACAATTGCTTCTGAGTCATCCTGAAAGCATGTGTGCTAGAAAGCCTGTGTGAAAGCAGGCAGGGAAACTGAGGTCAGGGAACACATGGCATCCGTGACCGGGATCTCTGGCAGAGCCATAAACCCTGCCAGGTGGTTGAGGTAGGTGCTAGCGTTTCTCTTACCCCCTGTGGCTGTAGGCCATGTGTTGTGCTACATCTGTTTGTCTCATAAATGCCTTGATGCCTGCAGCTGAGCCTTGGGGTGCCTTGCTCAAAGAGCATAGCCCTCTCTCTGGCTACAAAACCCCTGCACAGCCGGCCTGAAGAGCGATTTGATCAGATGGCAGGTTTTGCAAGCTGTGCAAACCCAGCTGATTGCTTTGTTTGTTTGCTTTGAGGGTGCTCTTGTTTTTGTCTCTAGCGTGGCTTCTCTGAGCGTGTTGATGCAGGAACCAGGGTGGTGTTACCTGTGCATGGCGGTGGGAGGGATGGCTACGTGCACAACTGGTTAAAATCACCATAGCGGGATTGCGTTACCCTGGGCAGTCGTTGCTTGCAGCTTCGGGTCATGACATGACTCTGACCTGCTGCTGGAGGAGCATCTCCTCTGGTCCTCCTGGGCTGCAGCCAAATGCCTGAAGAAGGGAGGAGGTCTTGCACACAAAGATGACTCTGAGACACATCCATACTCTCCTAGGTCTGGGCAGTCTGTGGGCATGTGCTCGTCCGTAATGGAAGAACCACCAATACTTCTGTTACGCTTATGTAGTCCCTCGCAGAGACAGAGCGCCTCAGCCCAAGATATTCTCAGGTGGCACCGCTGTGAAGGCTCCTTTGATGGATGGATGGAGATGAAGCCAGTGTAGGCGTGGTTGTGGCACAGTCTTGCGGCTTGGGGCTTAGCAAATCAGGGTTCATTTCAGCTGCAGGAAACACATGTAACCATCCTTTTTCCTTCTAGATCTCAAGCTGCAGCAAGGTATTTGATTTCGTGCTGGAAAATTAAGCCTGCCTGTTTGACTTTTCTAATTAAACTTAATTGCTTATTTTAAAGAAAACTCACATGTGTGTTCAAAGTAGTTTCAAAGCAGAGAAAGAAAAAGTGACTCTGTAGATGTTGTTTTGTTCATCTTGGTTCTAACAATTAAAAGGGAAAAAAGTTTTTACAGGGTGAATTCCTGCCAGGCACTGAGGAAACTCTGGTTTTGCAGTAAGCTGTCTCTTAGGATGGCAGAAAGAGTGATTTTAGGGAGTTTTAAAAGTTGGTGCAAAAAAGGAAAATAGTGAATTTGTGCCTGTTTCATCCTACATAAATCTACTCTGGGCCTCTCGTGACTGTTTCTTCATACAGACCTTTTTTCCTGCTTGTTTGAAAGATTATAGATATTTAAGGTTTGCTTGGTCTGAAACGGAATAGAAAATTAGTTTAATTACAAGAGGAAAGAGATTGGAAAGGGAAGATAGTGGCTGGTCTTCTTCCAAAAGCTGGGAAGGTAGTTGGCTAAGGAAAGGCCTCACCAGGGGAACTAGGATCCCCAGGACTTGTATGTGCAATGATTTAAAGGTTCTTTGGTGGGAAATGCTGTAGCGTGGCCTTCAGTTTCTTGGCATGAGGAATGAATCTTTGCTGAAATTTATGTCTCTCTTATGCAGCAGGTCAGGCTAAATGATCCTCACGGTTCCTTCTAGCCTGCAAAACCTTGATGGTTAATTTATTTCATGTGCCTCTTAAAGAAAGGAAACAGTGATGCTGTTTTGCATCTTGAGCTGTTGCTCTTGAGCTATTTTCATCATAATTAATGCCACCTTCAAAAGGCAGCACTGTAGATAGCTTCTGAAATTTGCTGAATGCGCTCACTTGGGGTAACAAAAGTGTGTAGCACGGCACATCCCGACACTCACCATTGCTGAAAACAGCCAGGACAAATGAGCTTGAGGTGTGCCAAGATTGCATGTTACGGTGCTGCTGCCGCCGCTTGTTGCCAGAGGGAACAGAAAACAAGAGCATTACAAAAAATCGACTATGTTGGGAATTGGATCACCAGGAAAAGAGCCAGGTTTGTTCCTTGCTGGGGGGTGGTGCTGGCTGGTGGGACTGTGCTGTGTGTTCCTTGCTAGGAATCAGTTTGCGACGGAGCAGTGCTGCACCTGAGACAGAATATTCCCCTTTTCTTACCATTCCCAAGGCACTTGTTTCTTCTTGGAGCTCAGTGTCAGGGTGTACCCCTGTGACAAAAGCGGAGTGGCTACATGGAGCTGCTGTGGCAATTACAAATGCAGTCGGAAGTCACACGAGTCCCAGGTTTTGGCTTTCTTGTCCATGACTGTGGATGACAGCAGAGAGTTGCTGTTTGGTCTAGGACAAGCCAGATTTATTATTATTCAAATAATAATAATAATAAATAAATAAACAAGAAACTCTGGGTGGAGTCTATTTAAATACATAATTGGTAATTAAATAAGTAAATAAAGCAAAGAAGGGAGGGTATGGCTCAAACAGGAGAGAGAAGCATGCTCCGGGACAGGGAGGAAATACACCTTTTGTATTTCCCCTGTGTTTTTTGTCTGAATCTAATTGGCAATTTCTTGTGCTGCTTCTGCCAGTGTATCATTTTTAAAAGGTTGTGATTTATCAGCCAATCTTTTAGGAGAGTCTGTTTCTTTTAAAATGAAAGTCATTCACTTTTCTGTGTGTTTCCTATCTTACCACTTTAAAAAGTGCAGAGTTGGAAATTGAAATGAGATCTGTTGTCCTCTTCACCACATCGGAGCATGCAGTGATTTAAAATTTGACCCATCTACCATCTTAATTCTGCATCCCATCCGAATTTCCCCTTGCATCCCCAGACTCCAAACCCTTGTTTCAACTTAACCTGCGCTACATAAAACCTTTTTGGTACAGGGAGGAGCGGTGTAGTCCTCTGGACAGAGCTAGGAGTGTTTCAAAATCCTTTCTTCCCCTCGCCTCGATTTTGGTTTCTGCATGTTTGCCAGCTGGTAGCGGAAGGGTAAGTACAAATCCAAGCCTCAAATGTTATAAGCTCCTGTATGCTGGCTTTTAACTGCTCTGTGCATCCAGAGGAAGATGCTAGAAAAAAGAGCAGTGGAGGGAGGAGGAAGATATAATTATTCATGTTTCTTGATAGACAAGCATATGATACAACGGTGCTTCCTCTTGTGTTGTGTCTGATGCTGTAATGCAGTCTAGCTTTTCTTTCTGCCATGCATTAGTTCCAGTATTTTATTTTGAAGAGGGTGTCCTGTTGACATTACCACCAGGCTTGTCCTGCAGTGCAGTTTTGTAGTGTTTTGTGTGTGTTCTCAGCTCTCCTCTGCTTCCTTCCCCCTTTTGCATGATGTATAAAGTTCAGCATCTCTGTTAGCTGTTCAAGTCTTGTCTGTGCTGAGGAGTGACCCCCTCGTGCTGGCACAGCAAGACTGGGAAACCCCCGTGATGGGGCTGCAGAGCAGGTGCTCCTTGTGATCGGGTCTCTGTGCTGGGGAGAGATGCCTTCCAGCATCCTCCGCCACTGCCAACAGGCTGCACATGTGATGGCTGCTGGAAAGGAGCAAGCGTGAGCCTTGCAGCTCTTGTGTCCAAGTGGCCTTCTCCCCCTCTCAAAACCTCCCTGCCCCTTGCACTTTTGGTAGGTAATCAGAGCTGCGTGTCAAATCTCGAGCAGGAAATTCAAGCCGAAGGCATGCCCGGAGTCCAGGGGATCCCTGGGGCGATATGCCAAGACGCGCGTGTCTGCTGTAGTTAGGGGAGCCATGCTTTGGTGCCCGTCTCCACTCTCTCTCTGAGAAGTGCAAGGCACGCATGTGGATGCTGGAGTCCCGCAACAGCGTCAGGTGGGACCCTGATCTGTTAAGAAATGTGAAATTAAACACATGGCTACTACTTGAATATGAATCACGGGAAAGACGAAGGATGCCCTGGCCAGAGGTGCGACGTGGGGCATGGCAAATGATCTGAGTCCCTTTGCAATGTTATGGAACTCCAAACTGTTTTGGTTTTGGTTTGGGGGATGGGGGTGGTGTGGTGTTTTTTTTTCACACGACCACTCTTTTCAACCTTGACTTGTTTTAGGCAGGATTGTGGGAATCATGCAGAAAGCCAGCTGCATGAAATTGTTTAGGATGGGAAAACTGGGGCATGGTGAACGGGAAGGGTTGCCTGAATATGCCGGTGTGTTGCATGGAGGATGTTGAGTAATTGAAGTGTATTTAAAGCCACCAGAATAATTTGGAGAGCTGGAAATCCTGTTCTTTTAGGTTATTAGACTAGGAGAGCTGACTCTTGTGACCTGTTCTTTATGCACTGGCACATGAAGGAGGCTCTGGTGCTTCTCTTGAAGTTGCTGGTTACATTTAAGGTGCTAAGCACAATTTTTGAAATGGAGGTAAATTAACAACTGCTATATCTTTCTGAAGGGGAGTGGAGCCCACAGATGTCAGCAAGCTGGGGGGGGGGGCAATCCCAGTGATTTCTTCAGGTTTAAGATGGGTTGATGCTCTTTATTTCCAATAACCTGTGCTGAAGAGGGCAAGACGGAGAATAGCCACCTGTGCCCTTGCAGTCATGCGTGGTGGAAGGAACACTAGCAAAGCAAGGGAAGTTTGGGTTAGCTATAAATCAGGATCCCACAGGCTGTTGCAGCGATGAGCTGTTCAGCTCTTGGGGTGGAATTTTACTGAAATGGGAGAGTTTGACCCTAGCAAGTGTTTTCAGTAATTCTTTGGTATAGTGGGCGGTATTTTAATCTGTGCAGGCTGCAGCCTGGGCTTCAAGCAGCTCATAGGGAAAGAGGAAGATGTGAGACGGAGAGGGAGATGTAAAGCGGAGATATTTCCAGGCGGTATTAGCCAGCCCGGCTGTAACATCTGAAACAAGAGCAGGATGTCGTTTAAGCGGCAAACAATTTCTATTTCGGTGTGCCTATTCAGGAACTGCATTTTACATAAGTCACAGCGGTACGGAGAGGAAACAGGGCTCTCTGTACATCTGACTTCACCGCGACATTGAGCTCGGCAAAGGCAGCAGCCAGCACGGTTCTGGCCGACACCGCGTTGCACCCAGGTTGCTTGGAGGAATAGGTGTGGCTGTGTGCGGTGGACCTTGGACCCCACCGAGCAAAGTCCCATCTCTCTCTGAGTGCGGGAATGGTAAGGCAGCTCTGTGGATTTGCGTTTAAGAGATGGGAAGGAAACAGAAATGCACCGACTTTTCTTGGGGAGGAGGGTGGGGGTGGGGGAGGAATGTGTTAGAAAACCTCTCATCTGTGCAAATTGAGACAGGCTCTCTTGCAAAATCTTCTTCTTTTCTTATGGATTTAAACGCTTCCTTGATTCTTGCCAGGTCAGACAGTGTACCTGCATGTATGCACCCATGCATTTCCCCCCCCCAAATTACTAGAAGTTAAATGTCTGAGAAAGTTATAGGATACAGATATATCTTTGTAATTAAAAAAAAAAAAAGTGAAAAGGATTTAAGTCCAGTTGGTTGCTTTCAACAGCATTAATCATTACAGAGCTGAAAACCTCAATGTGTGTCTCTCTCACTTTTTATTTTTTGACTGTGACTTGTGTGGTGCATTGCGAAGTTTTGTAAATCATCCCCAAGAGGCTTGCCATGGTAAATTCGTCACTGGTGCAAGACCAGTGTCTCTGCTGACTTATACCTGAGATGGTTTCTAGAGCCTTATTTTCATCAGCCTCTGAGTATTTTTAGACTGAGGCTGCTCAGGCAAATGAGGAAGTCTGGCAGAAGTTTCTTCCGGGCTTCTCATACACTCTGCTCTCCATGTGGTGGTGTGGACACGAGAGTAAGTGCTTTGTCTGGATGGGGAACGAATCATTTCTCAATCTTCAAATAAAAATTGCTGGTGGCATCTGCTATGCTTGGGGGTTTTGGAAGAGGAGGGACCCTGTGCGCCCGAACAGGGTGCCACAAGAAAATGGTCATGCACGTCTTTTGTTTGTCTTTCTCAGCAGCCATTCAGCAGTCTGATTAGGAAACGCCGGATACCTTCCAGCAAGATAGCTGGTGGAAGTCCTTTTTCTTTTTTAGTCTGCCACTAACCTTTTTACGTTCTTAATCATCAATGTGTTGAATTTTATCAGCAGATTGGCAGTTTTACTTAAAAAATGTGGACTGATAACCTTCGTTTGCTAGCTGATAGTCTGAACCGTACCAAAGCTAGGAGTGTTTGTGCTCTGATGTGCTGCCTGATTTCAACAGTTTCTGTTGTTTTCCGGGGAGGAAAAAATGAAGAAAATGCAAGGGAAATTCTTTATCTTAGCGGAAAGTCCTGCTTGCCTACAACTGATCACTTAAACTGTGACCTGGCAGAGTACAAGCCCAGTTTATGGTTTGTTTATTTATTTTTTTAGATGGAAGCTGCATGGAAAACTGTAGGTCTTGCATTAAAAGCTGCATGGTAGGTCCTGAGTTTGGCAGACGCTTGTTTTCTGCAGAGGCACTTCTTCTTTTGGAAGGTATCAGTTGTTATTGTGATGCACTGAGGAGACAACAGCTGCTAGGGATGGACTCTTCTTCCACTTATGCCTCTGCCATGCAGGAATTGGGTTCTGACACCCAGCCTCAACCTGCCCTTCTGTAAAATGGAAGGAGTGACGCCACTCCCTTCCCTTGAGAACTTTACTGAAGGCAAATGCTGGTGGGTCCTCACTTCCTGGTGATGGTGGCCAAGATGGGATGTGGTCCAGGACCCCACATGTACTAGGCAAAGGAGGTGCAGACTGGGGCTGGATAATGTTGGCTCAGTGGTTCTCCCTCTGCTCAAGCACAGCTGGTTTGTCATGGGGGGCTGGCATGGCGGCTGCAAGCCTATAACCTGCTCAGTGTCAGTAGGTTGTGATCCCCAAGTTCCAGAGAAAGAAGAAAAATGCAGAGGAATGAGGTGCTGTGACACGGTAACAGGCTGCACAGTGTCTGTATGGATGGGCAGGGACCAAGCTAAGGCTGCTCTTGGCTTGAGTCTCCACGCACGAGTGCATGCAGGGTATCTTTTGCTGTCTGTCTCCTGACTCTTCTCTTTCACTCTCTCTAGGCACACTCTGAAAATGAACCCGAATAACGCTGAGTTAGAGAGGGTCAGCAACAGCTCTGCCGAGAGCCTCAGCCCACCTTTCAGGAGCGTCCACGTCAGCTTCACCGCTGGCTCCACTGACAGCCTCGACTCGGACACACAAACTGGCAGTGATGGCAGTAAGTGACCTCTGGGTGCGGGAGAGGTAGCATCGGACCTGAGGAAGGAGATACCTCCATCCTGAGGCCCACTGCTGAGGCAGCATCTTCAGAGCAGGAATCATGAGGGTCCAATCTCTTAGTTCCCCCAGCAGCCCTTCATCTTTCCACTTCTACCCTTCTGCCTCTTGATGCACTTAAAATGAATGTGGCAGGGTCAGGGCAACATCATGGGCTTTTTCCTTTTTCATTTGGCAGACATCAAACTCATTCATCCTGTAGCTCTCCTCTTGTCTGCATAAAACCTCCATCTGAAAGCAATTGTCCTTATCCTGCTTGTGCTTCATACGTTGCGTGAGATCACAAGTAGCCCTGCCATAGAAAGTCCTCCATAGATTTGAGTAGTACCAGAAAGAGTCTTGTGCTAGAGGTGGTCTCTCCCTCTCATTGTGTTCCCAGTTATTTCTTGAAGGGGAAAAAATCTGCCTGCACTCGTTTAACTGAGATTAAAAAATACTTACTATGAAGTCACTTTTTTCATCAGTGCGTAACTTAGACATGCACTAACGTGTTCAGCAGCTCAGAAGGTATTTCCTTTGCAAAAGCAGCCTTCGTGTAGTGGAAGTTCTGTCTTCCCAAGAGCAACAATGTGCAGCAATAAAATTAAGAGCCAGAGCTCTGGAAACTCCATTTTTCCACTGCTAACTTGGAGTCTGAGAGTGAGAACATGCCAGGAAATTGTACAGGGAGAAGAAAAACTCACATATGTTGGATCTTTACTTGCTGGGCACAGAAGGAATTTGCTGTCAAAAATGATACAGGACAAGAGGATTTCTCTGCCTTCACTAACAGAAACGACTGTTTCAACTCGTCTTGGGAAACATGACTTTTTTTAAACGAATAACCCGAATGCAGTTTTTCTTGCTGATGAAAGCAAGAAGCTATGCAGTCAATCACTGAGTGAGGTGAGCTCAAATTAATTGGCTATGCTGTCAGATGTTAAAATATGAAGCGGGGGGGAGCTTTTAAGCCCTTGACATGCAGAAGGACTCTACACTGAAGATGCAGCGCACTGTTAGGAAAGTTGTGAAAGGGTTTCATTTGTTAACCTGTGCTTGGGGCAGAGCCCAGCAGCACATAAAAAAAATGTAAGAGCAGTTCGGCATTTGTGGGCTAGGCATGTGGACTGGTTGCCAAAGCTTCCAGTGCTGACGTTCATTCCGTAAGGCTCTGTCAAGTAAATCTTGCCTCTCAAAACGGGGATTCAGCTGCGTGTCCTGGCAGAGATGCCTCTGTTGAGTTGCTCTTGGGCTGCATGCTGAAGAATTTCTCTTGGCTGTATCCTCTGTCAGAGCCCCTTGGACTGGAAGTGGTGAGAGATACCATGCTGAACGATCCCTGCCTGTGGCTTTTGACAGGGTTTTAACAGAGGGGATCTTTCCCATGGACCGGGCAGGGTGTGATGCAGATGTCTGGGTTTTCATTAAAGCTTGGGGCATGCATCTCTGTTGAGCCATGGGCTCCACAGTTACCTGTGCAGCTGCAGAGCAGCTGAAACTGGAGAGCAGTCAATTGCTCGACAACTGGGTGTGCAGTGCAGGCAGACAGCTGGAGTAAGGGCCCAATGGGAGTCAGATAGCTCAGCACCCAGAAACTGGAGCAAGAGACATGTGCTGATTCACAATATTTCCTACAGAGCTGTTTCTGAACATGCTGTCAGAAATGGGGTGCCGAAACTGCCTTGCATGGGAACCTCATCTGCTACAGAAGCCAAAATCAGTGCTGCTCATTCCTGGGGTGTCTCTCAATGCTGTTGCTTGGGATGGGGTGTATTGCAGCAGGAGCATATAGGCAGCCTTGACAGTGGAGGGGACAAATTAAAATTAATGTCATGCTACCAAACTCTGGTGGGGAAGGACAAGGACAGATCATGCTGGGATCCACTCTGGTAGCTGAGAACTAGGGGACGTGGCCTCAACTCATGCCGTTCCACATGGAGAACAGCTAACAGGGATTGCTGTTCTGGCACAGCTGGTGCGTCTTTGAGCCTGCATGTGACATGCCAGGACAGGCTGGGAGCTCCGGGATCCCAGCCCCCGCACTTGGAGGTTGTGTGTGAGAGCTGGTGAGTCGCTAGGGTTGTGAGGGAGACAAGCGCCTGCTGTGGGCTGACATGAAGCTGCCCCAGGGGGTTCCTGTGGAGCAAGCAGAAAGACACTGCGAGGAAGTGCCTGCTGGCAGCTGAACCTTCACCAGCAGCCTTGTGAGGAGGAAGGATGCTACCCCTTACTACCCCTCTGCAGCTTTGGAAGCTGGGTTCAAAGAAAGCAATAGATCCTGCTATCTGCTGAGCTTGCTTGGAGAAAAACCCCACCACGTCCCTTTCAAGGTGTTAGCAGACCTCAGGTTTATCGAGCGTCCTGCCTGTCATTCAAGTGGCATAGAAAATTCTCTGAAATTATGTCTCTTCCTTTAATTTCCCCTGCCGACCCCTCCACTCCTCATTCGTTCCGTCTCCATGACCTGAAATTTTTGCTTTTTATTTCAATGTCAAATCATCTTTTTTTCCTTTTTGTTTTCCTTCCCCTTCTTCCACGACATGCACTGTCTCCAGTCTGTCCAGGGTAAGAAAACAGCTGCTACAGCTGCCTGAAAAAAGCCAGCCATCCCAACCCAATCCATGTCCAGATAGGACATGGAGCTGCTTGGGGTTTAGTGGTACGTAGTGGGGCCAGGCTGCCCGCAGCAAAGAGATCTGGCAATAAGGCAGAGGACAGGCAGCAGTGGGGGAGGCCAGATTTTTTCAGGAGGATGGAAATTGCCAGGCCTTGCCCAGTGACCCATACCATGTGTGAGGCAGAGAGACAGGTTCAACACACTTCTTGGGCTGCTCTGGTACAGCTGGAGGGACAGAGCTGTGTAACGTGACTCACTCTCTCCTTATCACATCGTGCTGCTGAAGCACTGGGTGGTAGCTCCCAGGTGAAACAGGCTGTGTTTAAGAGATTGTCCTCCTGTCCAGAGTGCTTCATTCTTACCTCCCTGTGGATGACGTCACAGCTTTAATATTTACCCTCTACTAGCTTTTTACTACTGTGTATGCAGTTCGTAGGGGAGTGGTTTTGGGGGGGACCATTTCTCTGGATGTCCGGTTGCAGCCTGCTTTGCAAATCTGCTTTATTAAACTGGATTAAATCCCTAACATCTTTAGTGAAGCTTTGCACTCATGAATAGATGAGGGCTGTGCGCTGGGTTCAGACGTAACCTAGCTTGCTGCTTTGTTCCCGGTCGGGACCCTGGGAGATGTAGCCTGTGGGGGTGGCAGGGACATGGAGAGGGTCCTGCGCTTCCAGGCTGCAGGGGCCACTCATGGCATCTTCTTGTGTGTTGCTGTCTCCTAGGGTGCTCGTCTGAGCCAAACCACTCGCCCCCTCCAGCTGAGAGCCAGGTGTTTCCCCCTGTTGCTTTCCTTCCTGCCTCCGGTGAGGATGCTTCCTCCTCTGCCCCCAGCTGCCCGCCCCCTCTGCCCCAGAAGAAGACAGTGAGCAGAACGGTGTCCTCCCCAGATGGCTTTTTTGGGGGACAGGCGTCTTCAGGCAGAGCAGCCAGTGCTGCCAGCCCCAGGCTGAATGTCAGCCACTCCGAGAGCAACGTCTGCCTCCGAGAGGAGCCTCCCTTCATCCACCCGGCCAGCCTGGGGGGCCGCCCTGGCGCCTTCTCCTCCTCCGAGTCCCTGGAGAAAGGCTCCAAAGGGAACAGCTACTGGGGTTCAGCCACTGGTAAGAGCACAGGGGCTTGCATCCCCAGCAGAAACCTCCAGTCCCTTTCCTCCTCGCAGCTCAGTGTGTCCAGCCAGGTGTCATCGGGCTCCAGCCTCCAGCTCCACAACCTCCTGAGCAACATCGACAGCAAGGAGGGGGTGTACGCCAAGCTGGGGGCCCTCTACGCCGAGTCCTTGCGCCGCCTGGTTGCAAAGTGTGAGGACTGCTTCATGCGGGAGCAGAAGAATGAGCTGCACTTCAGTGAGAACAACTGGTCGCTCTTCAAGCTGGCGTGCAACAAGCCCTGTTGCGATTCAGGGGATGCAATATATTACTGTGCCACCTGCTCCAAGGACCCTTCTACCACCTATGCTGTGAAGGTAAGGCCACACCTAGGAGATGTCCAGGCTTATCTCCATCTTCCAGTTGGGAGAATGAGGCAAAGAGCTGCAGGGTCTAAAGCGGCGTGGGGGTCCGTAGCTGAGCTGGGACCGAACCTTCAAGCTTCTTTTTCCCCCTTTCTGGTGTATGGATTTGAATGAAAGAGTGGGAAACAGACTTAGTGGTATGCCTTTGAGAAGTACCATCAGCACACAACAGCCTGTTTCCTCTGCTTGTCTTTCTCACAGGTGAAGTTGGGCGAGCAAAGCCCCTTCCAAAATTGCCACTTTCCCCCTACCACTTGCAAAGGTTAATTTGGAGAAGTAGTTTTTGTTGGAACAAATGCCAGTCAGATGCTTATTGCTGCAGACTAGTAGGGTCTGAAACCCAACCAGCTTCTCTCTAAAAAAATCTTTGTGCAAATACGATGTTGTAAACTCAGAGACATTTGGCTCTGATGACACAAGCTGATGAAAGGCTGTTCAAAAGACAGCATTTTTGCCTCTGCCTGCCTTTTAAGTGGAAGGTCTGACCCAGAAACCATGTGAGTGCTTATATGATCTTGATACTGCAGGCATTAAGATATTGTAGATCTCGATTAAACAATGCGAGCCTGACCCAGACGTGCTGTGTAAGGTCAGGTCTGAAACATTTTCCTGTAACTCTACAGAATCCATGTTTGAAATGGAAACTTGAGGTGCAATAGTTCAGCTCTTTGAAACCTGGATAAGTAAGCTTATGCAACCCGTTCCGTGGACATCCCATGGATTTTGGGTTCTTGACCCATGTTACTACTTGAATACAGAGCCTTTAATTTCTATTCTGACTTAACCCTAGGGGCATCACATTGCTGCGTACTCTTCAGGTTGTTTTCAAAACCTAAAGTAATTCCTGAAAAAGCACTGTCAGAGATGCATTAAGCAAGGGAAAAAAAAAAAATCTATGCTGAATCGTTTCCACCATTATGAACCCCAAGGGGATGTTTTAGTTAAGTGATAGCTTTAAAGCCAGTTCATATTCTAAAGGAAGTACAGTCAACCCAACAGGGGGGCTGTAAATAACGAGAATGGAGTTAGATGAGATCTTGCACCAATACCCCTAGTCCAGCACTCAGAGCTGTAGCTTCTTTTGTGTGTTATACCTAAATCCATCACAACTTTCCTTCTGAAACCTGAGAACTGCATGGTGAACTGATGTGCTCCTTTTCAATCTGCAGTTCCTTGTGGCACACACACACCTTTGCTCTTGCCTGCCATGTTAGGTGGGGTTCAGAGGCTCAGCTCTATGGCTGTAATGCATGAATTCTTGCCAAGGCGGAGACGGCACATTTCACTCTCTTAATGGGACTGCGCTTGTGTCCCTGCGTGTGATGTGGGCTTACTCCGTGCCCTTGGCACACTGCAGAGTGCCTTAACAAAGCCAAAAACACTGCAATGTGGCCGTACTCTGTGCCAGCGTAAAGTGAACCTAAGTGGTGTACGTGTTTACACATGTGCATGCATACACCTCCTGCAACATTCCGATGTGCCACTTTCCTTTTGGTAGCTGAAGCAGAGGATAATTGTGAAACTTTACAACTGTCTGATTCCTAGCTGCTCCTCCTGGCTTCTGGTACAGATTTTCTGACATGAAGGAGATCACAGACCTGTATTTAAAATTAGACTTGGAGAGCTGAAAATGGGCAGAGGATCTGATTTGAGCCAAGGAGCCTGCTGAGGAGCAGGAGCCAGAGTTTGGGCTGTGCACAAACAGACACGTATAAAACAGTTAGAAGGAGCCAGGGTTACATGAAATGGCTTTATAGGATTTAAGCCAAGATATGCTCCATGCCTTGGCTTCTTTCTCCACTTAAAGATGCGTGACTAAGCCAGCCCCAGGCTCCTACTTGGAGTTTGCTGCATGGACGATGCCTCTGGTGCAGCCAAAGTCACAAAGAATGGTTGGCTGGGGAAGATCTCCCTGTCTTCATTTGGTTGGGGAGGAAAAAGCAGGCTTGTTCAGCAGAGGGCTAGAAGGCCTCCTCTGCCTTTGGGGACCTTCTGCGTCTTCCTGCATCCCACTGTGTTAATCTGCAGTCTGCCTAGCTCTCCAAAGCTTGTCTTTCCACAAAATAAGCATGCAGCCATGGCAGGGTATTTTTGTTTAGAAAAGAGAGAACAATGGGGATTTGAAATGCCCTGTCCCCACAGTATTGTCTCATCTGAGTGAATTACCTGCAAATGCCTAGATTCAGACCCTTGCTAGAGGAATACAAAAGCAGCCCACTTTTCCAGCTCCTCTCTATTCTTGCATTTATTTTAACTCTGAGGCAAAATCGATGTCTTGTCCGATTTTGCACGCATGCTGTGACTGGCAGTGGCACGCTCCAGGGTTTGAAACCTTTTATGCTGAGTTTCAGCCTGTTGCCGATTCCTGTGGGTGAGATATAAATACATCGCTAAATAAAATTTAAAAAAAAGAAGTGTATAATAGAAATGCCAGAAGGCCCCATAAGCTAATGGATACTTGAGTATGAGTTTGTTTAGTCTTTAATGCAGTCATAAAGCTAAAATACATAACAAAATGAAGATAAAAGTCATGTGGGTTTGAGAGAATCCAGATTATAAAATGCTTTTTTCCCTTGAGTTTGCTGCACTCTCACTTATTTCTAAGCCTGTTGTTAGCTCCCATTTTCTTTCTGGTGTTTTTTCCCTGTACTGATGAGTACAGCTTGCTGCTGGTTTCCCTTAGCCATTGATCAGGGTTTTGAGAGTACTTGCTGACAACAAGGAAGTGGAGTGGTTGAGGAGGATGTGAAAGTGGCTTCAAGGCTTCAGACCAGAGAAGCATTAGGTGGGAAGAAAGTGCTGGAGGTCTCTGTACACCCCTCACTCCAAACAGGACCACCCTCGCAGACGTGTCATGTCATGTGGGGCCTCATCTAGGCAAGTGTTAACCATCTCCAGAGATGGAGGCAGCACATCTTCTGCCACAGGCTTTACTTTTCCCTCTGCAGAATGTCTCCTGAGTCTCAGGGGGGGAATCTTGATGACATCTGTGATGTAAAAGTTATGTTGCTTCTGCGGCAATGAAACAAAATCTCAAGAAGTTATTCATGGGAGGACTACCTTCCTCCTTTCCTGCAAATACTGGGCATTGCCTGGCAAAAGAAGCACGCCTAGAAATGCAACCCAGACATCTGGTTGCTAAGGTTGGGGTGTTGCAGGACAGGAAAGATCCTCAAGCCAGGTGATAGTTTAAAGTGCTAAAAGGACCAATGTGCACCCTACTTCTAGTGATGTCTTCCTTAGTATCTGCAAATCTCAGCTTAGGAACCCACCTCTGAACTTCTGGTCTCTGCCCCGCCTCTGTCACTGGCTGATGAGACTTTTCTTTGGTCTCTCCTCACAGATTTGTAAAACCCAGGAGTCCAAGGTGGCTGCTTCATACTGTAGCCCTGCAGTGCCAGTCCACTTCAACATCCAGCAGGACTGTGGGCATTTTGTGGCCTCTGTGCCCTCCAGCATGCTGCTGGCCTCAGATGTAGGGAAAAGCATGCCTGGGGATGGCCTCCATCCCTCCCGCACTGCCAGTGAGCATGACTGTGTTGTGGTCATTACCCGGGAGGTGCCAAGCCAGACCACTGCTGACTTCGTGAGGGACTCGGTGATGTTGCACCAAGCCAAGCCCGAGCTGTACGAACGTCGTGTTTGCTTCTTGCTCCTCCAGCTCTGCAATGGCCTGGAGCATCTCAAAGAGCATGGCATCATCCATCGTGACCTGTGCCTGGAGAACCTCCTGCTTGTCCCCTGCAAGCCCCCCATGAGCTGTGTGAAAGCCAAAGATGACAAACACTTACCCCGCCTCATCATCAGCAACTTTTTGAAAGCCAAACAGAAGCCAGGAAGTGGAGATTCCAAACTGAAGAAGAGTCAGGCCCGGCTGGCCCCGGAGATTGTGTCGGCTTCTCAGTACAAGAAGTTTGATGAGTTTCAGACTGGTATTCTCATCTATGAGCTGCTGCACCAGCCCAACCCCTTTGAGGAGAAGGTGCACCTCAGGGAGCAGGAGTACAGCCCTGAGGACCTCCCTGCTCTGCCCTGCCTGTCCATCTACTCCCGTGGGCTCCAGCAGCTGGCCCACCTGCTACTGGAAGCAGATCCCATCAAGCGTGTGCGGATCACCGAGGCCAAGCGGATGCTGCAGTGTCTGCTTTGGGGGCCCCGGAAAGACCTCACTGAGCAGCCCCTCAGCCATGAGGAAGCCCTCTGCCAGGTGCTTCAGAATTGGGTGGACATGAAGCGTGCCCTGCTCATGATGAAGTTTGCAGAGAGGGCTGTGGACATGGAGCGGAGCATTGAACTGGAAGACTGGCTGTGCTGCCAGTACTTAGCATCTGCTGAGCCGGCCTCCCTTTCACACACATTAAAACTGCTGCAGCTGCTCTGACCTTGGATGTGTCTTGGAGGCAGCTGAGGGCTCCCGGCTGCCTTGCAGCTAAAGGTACACAGCCCCTTTATAGGCGAGAGGCTTCAATCTCGGCTGTGAATGCACATTCAGCTCCTGCCCCGCACTCCAATCAGAGTGCGCAAGACATGTTTAGTACCCTCAGCACTGTTAATTTGCGAGCAGGCAAAACTGGGAACCTACCCGTATTTTGTGGGATTTTTTTTTTGGGGGGGGGGGTATGGTAAGTCTGTGGACTAATAAACTCCTGCCTGCGTGTGTGCATGTTTCTAATGAACTCAATGTACTTGAGTTGATTTCTGCGCCTGTGGGACAGTCCTTTGATCCCCACCCCTGCTAAAGCATCAGAGCCTTTTTGCCCAGGAACACCACCACTCTCCAGAGTGGGCAGCAGGGATGAACGGTTGGCTGCTTCTCCTGGGGAGCAAGAGCAATTCATGTAATGCTCCTTTGCAAGGGAGAACCAGGAGGGGCTTTCAAATTTACATCTTTTGTGGGTTTTGGCATGCATTTCGCTTCTCACTTTAAAAACAAAAATTACTGCTTGTTTCTGTATATCAGTTGTACTTTCCACTGTGGGCAATTCAATATCAGCTGCCTGTTACATTCATTAGATACTAATACAGCATGGCTTTCCCAGCTAGTGGTACAGCTGTGCAGGCTGCTGATTGTGAAAGGGTGAGAGAGCCCAGGATGGGTTTGTTCATGAGGATGATGCTGCATGCTGGGAATTACCCCTTGTAAAGTTAATGAAATGGAAAATCCCCAATTTGCCTCCAAGGCCTTGGGGAGGGAAGTCAGGGCCAGGTTGCTTTGCTTTCCCCATCCCTCCAGCTCCCTCTCTTCACCTGGTAATTCACCTGTCCCTTGTGTCTAGCATTTATTTAACCCCTTTATTGAGAGATGAGCTGGCATGTGAAAGGCCAGGGGCACCAGCCTGTGGTCTGGGAGGGTCTTATTGCTGCTGTTATTTGAATTAGAAATGCATAAGGGTGGGTGTGCTGCAAACATGCTCCTCCAAGAGATGTGATGCAAGAGCAGCACAATGGAAGAGGGAGAAGCTGGCCTGGTTCCCTCTGGTCCCTTTCCCTCCATCCAGACATGTAGCAGCCACTCAGCTTGGTAGAGAGGCTGTGTTGCTGCTCAGAAAAACTGATTTTCCAAAAGGTTGTAGGCTGCTTTTATTCTTGCACCCCCAACACAAGGCAGAGATCAGCTGTCCTGCTCCTGGCACCAGTTCTGCAGCCCTTGGAGAAGCAGTAGGTTTGGGACACATGGAGAGAGCCCAGCATCAGCTTAGCTGAGACAAGATGTCACTAGCTGAGCTACCCCTCTCCTGGCTCAAAATGAGGACAAATTCATGAGTGCTTTCCTCTAGCCTTGACTCATCTCCAGATCCAGCCTGTTCTCTTGGGGGGATTTTAATTCCCCAGGTTTTTTGACACTTCATACACTTTCTGTGAATCTTTTCCAGGCTTCTCACCTGGATTTTTTTTTTTTTTTTAATCTGTTTGGCTATGGTTGCTGCTGATGGGAGGGGATGATTCCTTGGCTGGGCACCCACTTGCAATGAATTTCCCCTGATCCCCTTAGGGAGGAGGCCGTGCACGTCCCTGCCTGCTGAAAGAATGCAGGATGGCTCCAACTGCGGCCGTCGGGATTTTTTTATACCCTGGCTTTCTTGCGACTGACTCTTGGGTCCACTTCCCTCCAACATAGGTGGCAGGAGCCTTCTGGCTTGGGAGCCACTGTCCCGTGGACCATCCTGGACACATCACCCTGGAAAGTCTGGTCCTGGCTTGCTGCATGTGGTCTCATGTGGGCCAGGAGAGTGACGAAGCAGCTGGAGAACCTGCCTGAAGGAGCCCAGCATGTTTTTCAGAGACAAGATGAAGAGATGACTCAGTTTCTAAGCATGGATATAAGGAATAAGTTGGAGGCAGCTCTGCAGGACGGCACTGAAGGAAACAGGGCCTGGCCCTGACAAATGCAAGCTGTACTGGCAATAGGGAGATTATATGTGGGGCAAGTGTCTTGCAAGGCTTGGGATGGGTACTCAGTGGGACTCAAGAAGAAGCCAAACATCCAAACAACCCACATAAAACAAGGCTAGATTGATTTTGCATGCTGAGTTTCAGTTTAGTGACAAACAGTGATACAGGTATTGACACGGGGCCTGCAGGGTGTGGGATGTTAATGTGATCAAAATTTTTTTTCCCTTGAGTTTGGGCACTTCAGACTGGTTCTGGTGTTGGTCCTGGTGCACTGCAGCAGCATGCTCAGCAGACCAGAGGCCAACAATAGTCTCACAGCATTTTCAGCTATATTATTTTGAGATTCGGTGGGTGGCTTCTTGCTCTTATATAAACAGAAACTTTTAGCTCCATGCTTTCCTGATACCTTCCCCTATGGTAGCTCATGCTTCTTCCGCAGCCTGAACAGGCTTTTGAGTCCTAGGCCAGTGCGTGAACTGGAGAAATGCATTAGGATTTCTGCTGTGTGTCTTTGTGGGGAAAGTGACACCTAAGCCTCAGTTGAATGCCACAGCTGAGTCCGAGGACTTTGCTGGCTTACTCTCCTTTGCCTATGCTGTCCTCAGCACACCATGGGCAGTAGCCCCACTTTTCCCAGCAGCGTTCTTGCCCCCATGCCCAGGATCCTCTGCAAGAATGGTGGAGGGGATGGATCATCTCTCTTCCCCGTGTGGCAGGGGACACAGCCGACCCAGCACCCCAGGGGCCAAGCATGTCACCCACTTGGTGGGGGCAGGTATTGCAGGAGACGTCTAATTGGGAGCGGTTTGGGGTCTGCATGCCACAGAGACAGTCCTGAGGAGCAATTGCTGGAGAAGTACCACAGACCTATGCATCTCGGTAGTACCATTGGGTGGGGAAAGGGGTGTTTCTTGTCTTGTGCTGCTCTCAGATTGCCAGCCCCTTTCCCTGTGCCCAGGCCCCCACTGCTCTGGTGACCTCACCTCCCTGTTTCAGAGCATCCCTCAAAGCTGGGGGATATCTCAGAAGTAAAAGCCAACCTGATTCTCTGGAGATACTGTTATATGAGATTGCTTGGCCAATAGCTCTTCTCACCCTGTGTACTCACATGTGCAGGGATGTGCCCCACTGGCTGCACAAGTTCACCCAGGACAGGTTCAGTTCTGCTTCGTCTTCTTCGCAAGCAGCAGCAGCAGCAGTGTGAGGCCGTAGGATAGCGGAAGGATGCTGTTGCAGGAAGTCCAGAGCAGGCAGAGCACGGAGAAGCTCTCAGTCTCCCCAGCCACCATGATGTAGGCGACGATGAGCTGCGTGAACACCCAGGATGTGCCACAGTAGAGGAGCTTCATACCCTGGGATGTGGCCCCGGTGCTGAGGAAGGGATGGGTGCGATAGTCAGGCTCCACCATGACAGCCCAGCACAGGAAACCAAAGACTTGCCCAGGCTGGAGGCCGTGCCACCAAGTGGAGAATGCAAAGGTGACTAGGAGCAGCTGGGCAGGGCAGCACTGGAAGACAAGTCTCCTCAAGCAGCAGGACGTGCTCTTTTTCCAGGTTTGGGTGAAGACGGCGAGGTGGAGACAGAAATGTCTCCCTGGACTGCCACTGACCCAAAGCCCACCACTTTGAGGAGGGCCTCATCCAGCACCCAGTGCTGGCCATAGTAGGCCAGCCAGAGGAGCAAGGCCTGTGCCCAGACGCGGGACAGGCAGCCCAGTCCGGCACAGCCCTGCCTGCGGCCAGCCCTCCTGCCAGCCCCTGCAGGGCCAGGGCACAGAGGCACTGCTGGCCAGCCGCCCTCAGCAAGCAGGGGAGAGCACCGCAGTACTCGGCCTGGGGCTGAAACCTGCCGAAGGAGCAGAGGGGACCTCCGAGGAGGGCTGGGAAAAAGAGCAGGTAGCTGCAGAGGGGCAGTGCACACCGCAAAAGCCCTTGGCCCAGCTGGAGCGGCATGAGCCCTTCGTGGATGTCCAGGGCCAGAGATGTAGCCTGCTGGGTGAACAGCATGATGGCAGAGAGGGCAACAGCTGGCCTGGAAGAAGGCACTCAAGAGCTGCTAGGAGTCCCTCCTCGAAGAGAGCATTAGAGGCACACACACAGGGGACGTGCTGTCCCACATCCCCAGAGCACTGCCATGCCCACAGAGCCGCCCACGCACGGGGATGCGGCCGGAGCCAGAGGGGAGACTGACGGCTGTGGAACAGCAAGCCGGTGCGGCCTACGGGGCCCTCCACCCTCACAAAATGACCAGGAAGGCCCCAGCCCGCTGAGGGGAGGAGCAGAGGAGGCAGAGCCCAGGGGTTACCTGGCACCCTGTGGGTCCAGCTCCTGGCTGCTCAGAACCAGGTGGCAGAGTGTCTGTCAGGACATCTGGAGGGCGAAGACCCAGGTGTGGGCACAAGCTGGGCTGACGGAGAGGAGGATGAGCATGGAGCCAGTGGCAGGGATGTGGAGCAACACAGCGTAGCTGCCCATGGCTGTGCTGGCAAGGAAACAACCTCCAATGAGGAGGAATATGTACCTAGAAGAGACCAGATGCCCTTTGGCTGCCTTTTGGGGAAAACGGGGCTTGAAACTCCTGCCAGGGTGTTGATAGTGTGGGTTAGTCTGGGCCCTGCAGCCTCCACAGTCTCCCTGTAGTCTGCCTCTTGGCCTCTCAGGGGGCTGAGGGATCACCAGGGCCACCATGGCTGCAAGCAGGAATGGGGGCAGACTGGAGCAGATATTGCTGGCCCTGCCTGGCCCCCATCCTACCCACACCAGAGACAGTCCCCATTCCCTGCCCTGCTCCCGTTGCCCATGTGCTCATCCTGGTACACCCCTAAACCCAACTCTCACAACACCGGAGTGTCTGGCCTGGCTGTTTTGTCCTTAACAACCTTGATCTGCAGCCACTGCAGAGAGGGGGGACTGGGAACAGCTCACATCCAAGCCATACAAATGTCCTTACCCGAGTCAGCGGGGACTTACTACCATGCGTCCTGCTGCACCTCTGACCAGAAGAGCCCCCAGAAAGCATCCACAGGCATGGCTTGCCCTTGGCACGGCAGCAGGGGTGACAACCACATACTGGGCCGCCAGAGAGGTGCCCCGAAGCACAGAGGTAGTGGAAGAGAGCAGCAAAGAGGAAAGCCGCCAATCTGTATGGGGCCACAGGGAGGACAAGCAGGTCTGCCCAGCACATCAAGCACCTTGCTTCTTCAACTGCCTGTGATGCCTGGAGAAAGGACTGAGCCAAGGGCTGCTCTGGCTCCTCTTTATATGTGGCAGGACCTCAAAAAAACAGCGCAGAGTCAAGGAAACAGAGGTATTTGCAGGAAGAGCATGTTTTTTGCATTTGTCAGTGCTGACTCCTTCAAGCACCTCTGACCCAAGGTTTCTGTGTAGGTGGAAAAACTTGGGGTTGGTTATTTGCTCTGCCAGACGCCTGGGCCATTACCACGTATTTCAAAGACAGTGAGAGTGAGCTGCCAAGGTAAGAGCCTCTTGGAGCTGCCACATGTGCCATGCTGGGGTGCACCTCGGAGCAAAATCCCCAGGTGCTCCCAGAGGCTTGGTTCTTTCTCTTTGCTTCCTCTCAGCTCAGTCCTTCACAGAAAGCTGTGTCTTTTTTCTGTCTCTGGCCTCACTTGTTATGGGGTAGTGGTGGAGACATCCCGGTATTTAAACCCTGGTCACAGAAAGGAGAAGATGGGTTCTGCCACTTCTCAGTGATGAGGGAGGGTGAGGCCCTCAGCGTCACCACTCAGACCAAGCCACAGGGTCTTTTAATTTACCAGAGATAAAGGAATAGCTCTGTTCTCTCCAAACAGTTTTTCCTCAAGTAAATAAAAATTTAAAAAAAAATATGGACTCACAGAGATACTTGTGATGGTAGAAATTAGTCATTGCAGTTAAACTGTTTAAAGTGTGCATTCATTCAAAAATGTGCTATATAAGAAAGCAAAAGGTCCTCTTTTGGGCCAGACTTGAAAGGTGATTTGAAGAGTGATTTCTAGGGTAATGTGAAGCCAGTTGCTATTGCTCTCACAATGCCACCAGCAGTATTTCATGCTAAACAGGCAAAAAGCCCAAGAAAATCAGTCTACAAGACTTGATTCTTCTTCATGAGATACAGCCAAGAAAAACCAGACAAATTCAAATGGAAAGCTCATTAATTATTTTTTTTTTAAACTCAGTTGATATCTGCTTTATTTTAGGCATATGAACAGTGTGAATACAAAGAGGAATACCCTGGAATTTCCTTCTGGAAGAAAAAAAAAGACATATTGGAGGGGTAGAAGAAGTAAGGTTTTCCCCTTCCTTTGACAAATGCTTCAAAATATTTAGATTAGTCCATTTTTCAATAAAAAGAGCAAAATTGGTGCCTAAAGCTACAGAAAGAAATGTGCTCATTAAAAAAAAAAAAAGAAATTTTGATTTTAAAAATACATCAAGTCTGACTTTTATGAATGCTTCTACTCTTCACTGAGTTTTTCAAGCTATCATCATGTTGGAAAGCTTGCCACATTGTTTGGATGAGTTATTTGGTTATAAGAAGGCAGAGGACCAAAACCCCATGGAAAAAATTATTAGCACAAATGCTGCAGAGCAACCAGCTGTATTTTGCTGTATTTGTGCAGAGTATGTTTTAAGTGCAAGTGATAGTACCGGAGAGAAGCTTTTTCCATGTCAATTGTGGCATGCATGGCATGCAGCAATGGCCTGGTTTCACAGGACTCATTCTGCCAAATCCATGGAGCCCAGTATTGACTTTGCTGAGCAAATATTTTTTAAAGCCTTTGCAGTGCCTGCATAAGCAATTCCCTGCTATGGTTCTGCAAAAATGCCATTGCTTTTCAAGAAGTAGAAATGAATTTCCACAGTAGCACTGGAAATGTTAACACAGTACTTATGCCTCTCGTTTTATACCATCAGATGCTGGGCAGTGGAAGTGTGATCTTAGAGCAAGCACGTGAGCCATAGTGAAACATGGGAGAGAGCATAATTTGCTTCATTTGCATGCACTAAACAAGCAACAGCCCAGTTCCTGGCTAAGGTATTAATTGTTTGGTAATATAGCAGGTGTGAACAGCAGGTTGACCACTGTTAGAGCAAACTCTGGGCATGAAATTTGAGCAGATATAACTCAGATACTAGCTTTGGGCTAGCATCCAAAAAGTTTATAGCTGCTTTCTTGGTGGAATATAGTGCTGGTTTGGGAACAGTTTTTGTTGCCTGTTGTAATGCAGCCTATACTGATCTGCTGCAGGACACACAGCAAAGTGAAAGACATACATTGAAAGCAAAAAAAAGTTTTTTTAAAGAAAAAGTCAGACTGACATGGTTTGTCTTTTCTCCAGAGAAAAGCATGTAAAAGGGAAGGGAGGGCATTAAATAGGGTTCAGGAGGCCTGAATAGAGCTCCTGTCTCAGACTTTCTCTGTGACCTTAGGAAAGCTGCTTAACTCTCATCCACAAAACAGAGATGATAGTTTCCATCTCCCTGTGTTGTTGTAAGGCAGAATCAACCACAGACCTTGGAACTTTACATTTGGCTGTGATAGGCAGGATGTGAAAGTACCTAAATGAGAAAGGAATTAAGAAACAAATGCAATGGTTTATTAAAACACAAAAATGCAAAAATACCACCTTTATTTTCAGGCACTAGTCCCATACTGGCTTTTTGCTACTTGTTGCCATTATAGATTTGCTGACCACTGCCTGTAAATGGCCCGCTGCTGCTTGTGGCAAAGGCCTTTTTGTCTCCCTGGATAAAGGACCACATCCCAGCAGTTTCAGGATAGTGTGGAAGTCTCGTATCGCAGCCGTGATCCCCCTCCCTGAGGTTTGAAGTTGTGCCTGGGGAAGGGGGAGGGAAGGCATTTCCTTAAGTTCTCATGTAATTTTTTATATCTTCTGTGCTTCTTAATACCCAAATCAGTAATTAAAAGTGTATGTTAATTGGCAATAAATTAAATTAAGTGAAATTTCTGCAAGTCACTTTTTTGCCTGCAATACAGCCTTGCAACTCTTGAGCTCAGACACATCAGTTGAACTTAGTATGGGTGAGGGGCCAGCACTGTGCCCCTCCCTGTGCCAGCAGTGGCAAAAGAGGTGATTTATTTTTCAAGGCAGAATCCGATAAGGAACACCTTTTTCTCTTTCGGTGTTGAGACCAAGGCCAGATGGAGATGGATCCTCTTGTACCTCCTAAGTTTTTGGGAGATTTAGAACAGGGACTGACATCACTGGAGACCATCTCCTGTGCTGGTTGCCCTCAACCGCACCACAGAGTTCCTGAGAGAAGAGGTGTGCAGCTCCAAGGACCATGCACAGTAGCCAGTGATGGGGAAAAAGGTCTAGGGCTGCATGCTATTCCCCTTCCACTCCCTTTCACATGATATGCAAGCCCTGTAGAGAGGCAGTTCTTGTCCTGGTGTCTCCTTTTGGAGATGGCAGGAGCAGCTACAGCTTTTCTGATCCTTGTTATGAAGCCAGCAGATCAGCTGGTGCTTTGCCTTAGAGATAAAGTACCTGGGTATGACATGCATTGCCACTGGCTGCCAGAAAGAGTGGATGTCCTAACACCCTCAGGATGATCCTGATTCCTTTGTGGCTGAGTTTTTTTCCCTTTAGCCTTCACAAAGACCAGACACTAGCATATGCTGAAGAAGCAGAGTCACTTCTTAGGGGAAAACACAGCAGAGGGGTGAACCAACAGTGCAATAATGGGATGGGATGTGCCTGAGGGGTGGAGCTGCTCTGCAGGCAAAGGGGAGATGCCAGAACAAACCAGACTTTCCAGCACACTCAGGTAGCCCAGCATGCAGGGCATCCCAGAACTGTCATTGCTGCTCAGAGCTGTCTCCCCAAGATGGGTGCCACCTCTCCCATGCTCTTCAGAGCCTGTAGTGCAAGGCTCCACAGGTAAATCACAGCGGTGATATTTTTCTCTCTCAGTGTCAGGGTGATTGAGCTGCCAGAGAACAGATGGAGAGGCTGGAGTCCTCCTCCAAGCCTTGAAGAACCAAGGTAGAAAGAAACAGAGCAGAGATCAAATCCTCGTACTTGCTGAGACCCTGGGCATTCCCTCCTGAGAGGGTCTGCCCATCCAGCTCCTCCCATGGCCAGGAGGGAGCAGGGTGGAGAAGTGAATCTGCTGGAAGTTGCCAGGCCAGGAATGCCCCAAACACCTTCGAAATAGCCCAATTCCTCTCCAGCATACAGAGAGTAGAGCTCTCCTCACTGGGGCAGGGCTGAGAGTTGGAGCTCACCAGTCCATGGATGTCCCTCCAAGTGCCTTTCTGATGAATTCCAGAAAAGGAGCACCTGAGTTGCTCAAGGCACATGAAGGGACATCTTGGACAGAGAGAAACTGAAAAGGATCAGGAAGACCATTTGCTGCCCTTCATTTCCTCCTCAGCTACAATTTCTGAGTGCATTTGGGCAGCCTTTTTACAGCAGCACAGCACCTGGATGTCAGCACTTCCATCGGAGTCCTCAGGGCTCCCTCGGCAATACGGCCAGCACAAAGAGGATCCCCAGCCTGCTGGGCTGCACTAGGCAGTATTGCCAGTGGGTGGAGGGAGGTGAGCCTGCTCCTCTGCTCAGCATTACTGAGACACGCCTGGAATGCTGGATCTAGTGATGAAGTCCCCAGTACAAGAGAGACATGAACATACTGGAGAGAGTCCAGCAAAGGGCTGAGGATGATGAAGGGACTGGAGCAACTCTGATAAGAGGAAAGGCTGAGAGAGCTGGGACTGTTCAGCCTGGAGAAGAGAAGGCTCAGGCAGGAGGAGCTTATCAGTGTACTGATAAGTACCAATGGGGAGGAATGAAGACAAGGGAGCCACACTCTTCTTAGTGGTGCCCCGTGACAGGACAAGAGGTGATGAACACAAGCTGAAGCACATGAAATCCCATCCAAATCCAAGAAAATACTTGTCTGTGTATGCGTGTGCATGTAGTTTGTGTATTGTGTGTGTGTTTGTGCTGTGTATGTATGTTGTGTGTAGGAACGTGTGTGTATGTTTTGTGTTGTGAGTGCAGCGTGTGGTTGTGTGCACATGGCATGCTTTGTGTGTGTTGTGTGTTTGTGTGTGTGCGTGTGCTGTGTTTTTGTGTGTGTTCAGTGTACGTGGGGTGGTGGTTCAGGGCTGTGTGTGGCCCCAGCCAGTGCTTGGCTCCATGGGGGTGCCAAGAGGGCCCAAGATCAACCTCAACCCCAGAAAGGCCCCAGATGGGGTCAGAGGCATGTGGGAGAGGGGACTGTGGGGCACGTGAGGGTTTACGGGGCAGGCATGGGGAAAGTTGGGGGTACCCAGGGGGTTATGAGGCACATAGGAGGTTGGGAGACCTTGCAGGAGCTATGGGGCATCCAGGAAAGCAATGTGACACCCAAAGGGTCAGGATACCAGAGGAGAGAGTTTGGTGCACATCCAGGGGATCAGAGGGACCTGGGGGGGGGTTATGGGGCACCCAGGGGAGTTGTGGAGCACCCAGGAAAGGGGAACCTATGGGGCACAGGAGAGGTCAGAGTCACTCTAGGGTGCTATGGGATACCCAGGAGGTTGGGAAAACCCAGGGGTTTATGAGGCACATGGTGGGCCAGGTCCATCTTGGACAGGGCTAGGGGCACCCAAGGGGGCTCAGGGGCACCCAGAGAGGGGTAGGATTGCAGGGTCCCCCCCAGAAGCTGATGTTGGAGCCCAGGCCTGTGGCACCTCCTTTATTGCAAGCCCTAACGGAGCCCCCAGTGGGAGGGAGAACCCACATCCTCACCTACAGCCTCCCCCCCGCCATGTCAAGCCTCCTCACTGGGGAGGTGCATGGGTGCCAGCAAGGTGCACAGGCAACCCGTCAAGGCAGGCAACACGCACATGATGCTGGAGCTGCCGAGCCCGGTAGGTGCAAGGAGGCCGGGTGTCCCCCCCCCGCAGGCGGCAGGCTGTGAGGCCCATGGGTGTCGGGGTGCTGCGGAGCCCCGCTGCGTCAGGCGTCTGGGTGCAGGCAGCCAGCAGGTCCTCGGCCGGTGCATGCACAAAGGTGTTGGAGGGCTTGCAGGGCCGCCCCGGAGCCGTCACCCGCCGGCGTGCCAGCATGGTCTCGCAGTAGCGGTGCGCCGCAAGCACGGATGTCCGGGGGTGGTCCACATGCTGCCGCAGGAACTTCTCATAGCGGGTCTCGCCCACCGCCCCTGCCAGCGCTGCCAGCACCAAGGCCGTGCAGAGGGCCCAGCCTGCCATGGGCACCTGTGGAAAGTGGGGTCAGGGCCATCCGGACTTCTGGGCCCCCGATTGGAAACCCCCCTAGACGCTCAATTCCTCTACACATTCCCCCACCCAGACACCTGCGTCCCTTACAGATCCCCTCTAAATGCATGAGGGGACCCCCCTCCCCAGACACCTGGGCCATCTGTGGATCCCACCTGGATGCCTGGGTCCCCCACAGAACACCCCATGGACACCGGGGTCCCCTACAGTTCTGCACTCCCCAGAAGCCTGGGTCCCCTATGGAACACCTGCCCTGGACCCCTGGGTCCCCTGTAGATCCACTCCCTGCCCTGACACCTGCATCCCCTACATATCCTCCCTCCCCCACTGGATGCTTGGGTTCCTCACAGTCCCCCTCCCGCAGACGCTCTGGTCCTCTTACACATCCCTCACCCGCACCTCTGTGTGTGTGCCTCAGTTTCCCTTATGGCCTCAGGGTCTCCGGGATCCCTCCCACTCCTCTGTGCCTCTTTTATACTGGCCCCAGCTGGGCCCAATGGGCAAGGATCCAGGAGGAGGGGCAGGGCAAAGAGCAAAGTCTAGCGGATGTTGCGGGGAGCCAGGTGTCCAGGAGGCCCCACTCCCCCTCGCGGCCCTCCCAAGGTCATTAGGTAGTCATTAACGAACCATGTGACTGGCTGCCCATGTCCCCTTGGGTGCCCCCTCCCCATGTTGCCTTGGACCATGCATTCTGGTCTCGGGCCACGTGTCCCATGGCGGGCAGGACGCCTAGGTCCCCTTGGGTGGCAGGCCAAGACACCTTCTAGTTCCCTGGTGGAGCGGCAGGATGTCAGCATCACCTCTGGGGCAGCTGACATGCTCCTGCCCCTCTTGGACCATGTGGTAAGTCCACAGCTGCCCTGCTTTGCTTCAGGAGCTGTGTGTCCCTTCTCCCTGTACACCCTTGCAGGCAAGTTCATACCCCTGGGAAGTGCCAGGATGCATTTTGCCCCACATGCTCCCGGCTGCTCCGCTGAGGCAGAGACAAGCAAAGAGCCAGGAGCCAGCCTGAGCCCATCAAAAATGCACCCCTTGACCATCAGGGAGAACGTGATGGAGCCCCAAGGAGAGCGTACCCTCCAGAGGGAGAGGCATACAGTGCCCAGGAGAGGCTGTCACCACTGGGTGCAAGTGGTCTCCATCCTCCTCTTCGAAGAGGATAGAGAGACATGATAGAGACTGTGATGGGAAGTGGCAAATGGAGGATGAGGAAGAAAGTGGACAGGAGCCCTCAGCTGCCCTTCTTCTGCAGGGGCAATGAAGTTTGACCCCACCAGTGGTTCAAGGACAATGACACCAGATGCCAACACTTCACAAATGGGCCCCAGCACTAGGGCTATGGGCTGCTGAGATGCACCCTTTGAGTGTATGTCACTGTCAGACCTGACCTACTTGTCCCCAAGGACAGCACAGAGCCGTTCCCCGGTCTGTCCCAGGCCCACCATGTTCTTCAGCCTGGGGTAGGCTCGGTCCCGGGCACCACCTTCCTGAAAAGAGCTGGAAAACTTCTAAGCCTGGCCACGATGTAGGTGGGGAGTGCCCTGCCCTGGGCTGTAGTGTCATCTCTACAGCTCTGTGAGCCTCTCAAGAAATCCTCCTAAAGTCCCACAGCCCCTGCAGTGGGAACAGCGCAGCCACCTGGCCAAAACCTCGAAGACATGGAAGATCTGCACAGCCCCCTTGCTGCCTCTCTGAGGCTGACAAGAACCTGCTCCTGCTGGGCACGGAAGCAGGATGGGGGCTCTCATCACCACCTCCTGGACACACTCTGCCTTCCACTGTCCTGGTGTGTGTGGGAAGGGGATGGTGTCCCCAGGAGGAGGAACAAGCCCGGATGCCTGGCAAGGGTCTGCCTCAGCCCTGTGTCCCAGTGCTGTCTCTAGCCGGCACGGTACAGGTACCCATTCTAGAGCCTACCCTACCTGGAGGACCCTCAGGCATCCTTGCCAGAGGCTGCTATGAGGTTCATTGGTGAGCCACAACCTGTGTCCCCTCTTGTCCCACGGGAGCCCCGACTGCCCGGCGCTGGCCTGGGCACCGCATCTCCCTCTCCCACGCAGGTGGGCTGATGGGAGCCTCCTCCTGCGCCACGCTCTCCCTTCGGCTGCTGTCCTGCGTCGCCCCGGGGTCAGGCCGCCATGGGGCGATGGGCTGCGTGTGCCATGGGCACGAGGCATCAGAGCGGGTGAGGAGCTGCCGACGGCCTGCGTGGGTTGGCGAGGCCGGCGTGCCCTGCCCCAGGCACCCCTGTGCCGAGCGGAGAGGAGGAATCAGTCGAAGCACCTGAGGCAGCCAGCAGCTTCTAGTTGTCCCCGCGGTGCCCAGCTTCCCCATAGCATGGGAAGGGCTGGGCGGGCTGGCGCTGTCTGCTGAGGATGCCCCGGGGCCTCTGCAGACACAGGGGTTTGATCTCCGCTCTCTTTCTTTCCATCTCAGCCCTTCAGCCCTCGGAGAATGGCCACCATCCCCTGGTCTCTGCCCTGGCACCCCCAAAGCCACGAGGAGGGGCCCGGGACACCACGAGAGGCGCAGAAAGGCCAGAAGCCATGTGCTGGAAAGCATGCCAAGGCTGCCTCAGCACGGAGGCCTCGGGCTGCACCGAAAGATCCCAAAAGTCCAAACCCAAAAAGTCCTCGGGGAGGGGACGGGTCCGAACAGCGCGGGCGGGCTCTGCAGGGCCACGAAAGGCGCAGAAAGGCCAAGGCGCCGCACCCCGCGGCCCAGCGGTAGCGCCCCCGCCCCTTTCCCCCCGCGCCGTTGGTTCCGTCCCGCTGTGGTACGTCCCGGCGAGATGCGGCCCAGCTCTCGCGAGAGCACTGCCCACCGCCCGCAGTTCTCGCGCGAGCCCCACTCTCGTATAATCTCGCGCGAGCAGCTGCTTCCGGCCTTTTCGTCGGCAGGGAGGGACCATGGCGGTCGGCAAGAACAAGCGCCTCACTAAGGGCGGCAAGAAAGGCGCCAAGAAGAAAGTGTAAGGGCGGCCGGGAGAGGGGGGACGGGGCCCGGGGGCGCCGGGCGGGGCGCCAGGGCGGCAGGATGGCGTGGATGGGGGGCGGATGGCGGCGGACGGCAGAGGGCCGCTGCTGTCATGGCG
>JAVJGG010000007.1:1856677-1887605 GCA_035590195.1 Aviceda cuculoides | reverse complement strand
CTCGCCTGGACGCGGGGCGAGCTGCGTGGCGGCGGAGGGAGTGGGGGGAGGAAGGCAAGGGACGGGACGGGGTGACTGCCGCTGTGAGAGCGCGGGTCCCGGCCGGGCCGGGCTTCCTGCAGCCCCGCCATGTGCCTGCTGCCCCGGCGCCGGTAAGGGCCTCGGTGTGGGGAGCGCTCCGCGGCCCTGCGGCGTGTGGGAGGGCAGGCCCAGACCCGCGCCCGGCTCCGGCCCTGGCTGTCATCCTGTGGGCGCAGGCCTGGCATAGTTTGCTCGCTGTAGAAGCGGGGGTTCTGGGGTGGCGTTGGTGCAGGCTTCGTTGTGTCCGGTGTCTTTTAGCTGCAGAAGTCAAGGAATGAAAGGGGAGGGTGTCTTCGTAGGGAAGCTGGTTAAAGTGCACCGCTTGTATCGCTCCTGAGTGGTAGCGGGAACTGTACCGCTGTGTGGGTTTTTTTGGTCATCTTAGCTTCATGATGTTTCTGCAGTTGATTTTTGTTTTTCTGAAGTAAATTGAAATGAATGCCTGCCTCACTGGAGTGGGTAGTGCTGACCGTCTGTATTCACGTACTGGCCAACCTATCCACTGGCCAAGCCCAAAATGTTGACGTTTGCATTTCCATTTCCATTTTGCAAAGCATATGGGGAGGAAGGTCTTATTTCAGGCCGGTTTGACCTGAGAAAATCAGTAAAAAAAATCTTTTCTGCTTTATTTAAATTAAGGGTTGATCCTTTCTCCAAAAAGGACTGGTATGATGTCAAAGCACCAGCAATGTTTAATATCCGAAACATCGGCAAGACACTTGTCACCAGGACTCAAGGAACTAGTGAGTAGTGGGGTTTTATGCAGCAGAGGGAGATGTCTTTGTTCCATGGGCTAGCTCCAAATGAGCCTTGATGAAAAAACTACTGACAAATAGTTTTTGCTCATAATACTATGAACCTGGCAGTTAAAAAAAAAAAGGGCCTCTAACTTAATTGCTTGTTTCAAGTGAGTGTTCTTAAGTTGACAGAGTTGTTTAAATAAATGAGCTTAGTTGCAGGGAGGTTCATGTGGTGTGGTCCTTGTTTGTACAAGAGTACCAAACCATGGATATGATATGAAAAGACATGCCTGAAGCTTCTTATGAACTGCTCTTGTAACCTGACAACTTTGAGGAAAGTTAAGAATTAAGGATTCGTTCTGATTATCACAGGGACGTGTGGTGACAGTGCAACAGGAGACCTTGGTCATGATAGGATCATAAAGAGCATTGTGTTAGAAGAGACTGAAATTTGAAGCTTTTAGGTAAAGAGATCTCTGTTGACAGCTAGGATTGCTAACTTAATGGGAGCACGTGTAGATGTATCACCGAACGGTAAAGGTTTTTTGTATCGCCTGGCACACCTTAGGAAAAGGAAGCCTTTTGGAAGGTTAGCTGTGTAGAATGGCCAAATAGAATGGCATTATACTATTCTGGTTGCACTTAAAGTTACAAAGATGGTCATTACTTTGAACTGTATACATGTGAAACAAGTAAAATAAGGTCACTGTAAACCAGGTGTGAGTCAGCTAGCATTAAAATAGTCAATTGTTAGAAGCAGAGCTGTAAAATGTACTTAGGCGTTCGTTGCTGCTTTATCTCTGCTGAGCACATGTGGATTTTTATGTTTTCATTATTGTTCATTATTTCCAAATACTTTGTAACCGCTTCCACTTAAAAAAACCCCAAACTGTTACACAGGCTGGAATCTGCAGTATACTGATATTTGTGCTTAGTATCTGATATAATCATCTTAAAAAAATTGCTCAGAGAGTTAACGAAATATGATATTTGGTTCTCTAAGTTGATTTGATCTTGTTCAAGGTACATATAGACTTCAGAGCTGTGAAGCTAGTGGCATCACCTACTATTAGAAAACATCAAATAGAATGTCAGTATCTGATTTGAATAATACTTTTCTAATGTTAATAAAAGGTGTTTTCTTTTGTTTCATAATACAGAAATTGCCTCTGATGGACTGAAGGGTCGTGTATTTGAAGTGAGTCTGGCTGATCTGCAGAATGATGAGGTTGCCTTCCGTAAATTTAAACTGATAACTGAGGACGTTCAGGGCAAGAATTGTCTGACCAACTTCCATGGAATGGACCTCACCCGGGACAAAATGTGCTCCATGGTCAAAAAATGGCAGGTGTGTAAGGAACAAGGTCTGCATTGTGGCTAGTGCCTTTAGGAAAGGAGGTAACCACTGATGCATTGTAAAGCTGTGTTTGAAGTGGCATCAGCAGGTATTAATGAATGTCAGGTGCATGGTTTTGCGAAACCTGTCCATCACATTGATGATGAATGACTCTTTCCTTTTTAGACAATGATTGAAGCCCATGTAGATGTCAAAACTACCGATGGTTACCTACTGCGCCTCTTCTGTGTGGGTTTCACAAAGAAGCGTAATAACCAAATCCGCAAGACCTCGTATGCCCAGCATCAGCAGGTTCGACAGATTCGCAAGAAGATGATGGAAATCATGACCCGAGAGGTCCAAACCAATGACCTGAAAGAAGTTGTCAATAAGCTGTAAGCTTTGGCCACGTTTTCTTTTTTCTCTGATACAGTTTAAATAGTTGTTTGTTGGTCAGTTGTTACCAAGTACTTGGGGAATGCTGGTGCTTTGTGTACTGTTTGTCAGAGACCAGGCAACGTGCCTCTCGTTGAAAAGCTGATGTGCCATTTTCTTCAAATACTCTGTTAATCTCTGCATCATATTTGACTTTCATGAACCATTATTTTTGCATAAATGTAAAATTGGGCTCTCCAGTTTTTCGATTCATGTTTCTACAGGCTAAAACTGGAATTCTGATCAGTTGGGGCTGTGAATGTTCTGGGTTCTTCTGATAGAAGGAAGTTTTCTAAAGTGTGGTGTTTTCTTCCAAAAGTTTGTAGATTTGCTCTCAAAATGAGCACAGTCACACTATATCTATCTATCTCCCTTCTAACATTGCAAGGAAAATGTCTTTGAATCTAGACATACTTGAAGAAAATTGTCAAGAGTGTGAAGGTAATATTGATGATGCAAACTTTGTAGAATATTATGTATTTTTAAGAATTCTTTTAAGCCTGCGTTGCTGATGAAGAAGCAGGCACAATTTTTGTTCTGGTACTGATGTGCTCTCTGATTTCTCAGGATCCCAGACAGCATTGGCAAAGACATAGAGAAGGCATGTCAGTCCATTTACCCTCTTCATGATGTCTATGTCCGCAAGGTTAAGATGCTGAAGAAGCCCAAGTTTGAATGTAAGGCAATCACTGCAAATGTTCAGTGTTCTTAGTGGAGGATGTGGGAAGCTGTTAGTTTAAAATGTGTTTGCTTTTGGATAAAAATGTTAAAACAGCATTGTAAGCTTAAGTAGCTGTAGTAGTAAAAGGGCTTATCCTTCCAGTCCGGCATTTGGCTTTCAGGCTTGAGAGCCAAGCAGTGATCATTGTTTGGAGCTTTTTTGAATTCTGCCTGAAACTGCTGCTGAATGTTCAAAGGCTTTGGCTTGGGAATGAATGATGACAAAATGTTTCGGTCCCAGATGACATGGAATGATTTTATTTTCCCATTTTCTGACATTCCCATATAATGCAGTAGTAGGTTCTTGACTTTACCTCTCTTTAAAAATTTTAATTTGCAATTTCATTATGTAGCCCTTATTTCACTGCCTGTTTTTGTCTGACTGTCAGTTATTGCAGCAGCATCTCCTTGCACGAGCTTTCTGAACAGACTTGATCGTACCTACATTAAATGTGCTGGTGGTTTAATTTGTATATGATGAGCAATTCAGTAATTGAAAAGTATTTAAATAGGTGCATCTCTCACTGTTTATAATACTTCCTCTTTTTAGTGGGCAAGCTGATGGAACTGCATGGCGAAGGTGGTGGTGCTGGAAAACCCTCTGGGGATGAGGCAGGCACAAAAGTAGAGCGAGCTGATGGATATGAGCCGCCCGTGCAAGAGTCTGTCTGAAACTAAAAATTGACGGAAAATAAAAGTTTTAATATACAGAACTAGCGTTTGGTTGCCTGTATTGCTACTGGACAATATTGGATATGTGGATGGGTTTTTAATAAGGTAAACCTATTGCCTTGGTCAAAAAAAAAAAAAAGAAAAACATGTTTCAGAGATCTATTTTTCATGATTGGTGTTGTGAGATGGGTGGAAGAAGGTGGGTTGTCCTTTTTGAAAGGTGGAAAGTGCAATACCAAGGATTCTGTATGTTGTTTTTTCCCAATAATTTTGGTCCCCAGAAAAGAAACCTTGTGGGTATGTGCAGAGCTTGTATTGGTGAAAGGTGCTTCAAAGAGGAGCATTGTACAGGGCAGATGGGGTGCCACACAGGGAAACTTATGTTCTGGAATTTTTTGTTATAGGGAAGTCTTAGGGATTTATCCATACTACTTAATCTGAGAAATATGTATGTGTATGTTTAAGCTTCTTGGTGGTAATTTGATACGACCTTTCATGGGACAGAGTTGTCTCTGATAGTCAAAAGGTGTTAAAAGATCTTTAAGCTGCAGTTTTGATGATGTTTTGACATCAGTGTTAGTTTTGAGCAGTATAGAAATGCAGAATATGCTCAAGAGTAGGGTTGTATGTAGTTTTTAAATCTGTCAGAACTGAGGGGTAACCATAATCACAGCTGAAAAACCTGTGGAACTTCGGGGGGGGGCGGGAAGTTCTATCATAAAAAGGCAATGGTCTATGTTCTGAGAGTAAAGCACACTTAAGCGATTTGTCGAGTAATTTTAACAGTGCTTTTTCCATTATCCAATAGCATTGTTGCTTCTTGTTCAGCTCATGCTGGCTTAAAAATTGAAGACTGTGTTTTTCTGGCTAAAATAAGTATTTTGCACTATGAGCATGTTTTGTTTAGAATTGGGCAACAAACCTAAAGTTTGCTATTAAATTGTTTGCAAGTTTGTGATTTAAAGCCTGAGAACAAAATGGTGTGGACCTGTTTGGGGCAGTCAGTGAGATGGTGGTGGTGGCTCTCACAGTCAGCTGTGAAATAGCTCAGGACAAGAAATGGAGGAAAGTAATGAAATGTTACCATTGCAACAAAGATACTAGGGGAGAAGTAGAGGGATGCTACCCGTGAGAGCTGTACTCTGCTGTGTTTGGGATTTTCACCTCTTCCTAGTTGGTAATTCTGGTTTGGAGCAAATAATATGCCAAATGAAAAGAATGTTTTCTAATTTAGAAGACTGCAGGTGGTGTGATTCCATGTTGCGACTCCAAGTTACTATTTTAATAGGGGGGACGGTATTTAGAATAGCCTGTGACTTAACATTCAGGTAACCATGTTTATTGGATTGTAAATACAGGCCTACTTGTTCTGCTTTTTCCAGTTTGTGTAGTGGAACAGTAGTGAGTGCTCAAAACTATAACGATGCTGAAACAGGAGAAATGAATAGTGCTGTGTTTAATCTTCTGCTTTGCCCTTTCGAACTGTACTGTTGAGGCAGGTGACATCCTCCTCCAAGAGTCCCAGTCAGTCATATTTTTGAAGCCATAAGTTGCAACAAATGCGCCTTTACTTCTCTAACAAAAATTAGAACTTTTCACTGGAGTTGGGAAAACAAACCATGATTTAGGGTCAGTGTGCTGAGGTTGAAAATCCTTGAATCTACTACAGGAAGTTTTAATGCAGGTGTGTACATATATGTATGCGCATATATTCAAGCCCTGCATTAGAGGAAGACCTGTCAGAGCTTTCTCTTAATGGATGTGTGTTGGCTGCATTTCCTTTGCTTAGCAACAGTTTCATCAAACAAATCCTAAGGGACTGGAACTAGCCTGTACTCTGTAGACTAGGAGAGTTAGAAATCCTAAGGTGGTGTTTCCGAGCTTGCTTCTGAAAACTTACGTGTCTTTTATCCTGTTGCTTTTCCCTTCAGCTGTACATCTGAGGAGTGCATGTTGCAAAAAGGTTAGTCCAAGAGGATTTGGGGAAAGAACAAGAGCTTGCTTTAATTTTTTTTAAATTAATTTATTTTTTGGAGCAGTAGACTGCTGGCATTACCACATAGGAGCTCTGGGTAAATGTATGCTCTATGAAATGATTTCAGATGGGGGAAAAGTAAGCAGGAAGGGAAATTCTGTCTACCCTCTGTACAAATATCAGCTGAAAAATCATGGTGTATGAATAGTAGCAGTTGGCAGAGCACATACAAGTATGTGTAGAATTGCCAATCAGCTCAGGGTCAACCTGTGTCTTTGTCATAAGTAATCTTGCCACAGCGTGAGTAGAGAGAGCATCACTGTCTTGTGTGATACCATGTGATGACAGCTGGTTGCTGCAGGTAGCAAATGTCACAGGTTCTGCAGGTGGTAAGTGTGAAACGTACCTGAGTCCACGGGCTGGAATAAACTGTTAAAGCCATCAGGATTCTCTGAGGGGTTTGGACTACTTGTATTGCAATATGCAATATTACTGTATGATTTGTTTGGGGGTGGGGGGGTTGGCTTTTTTTGCTGTTGGGTTAAATACGTAAGCAGAATGAGATCCATAAAACTGCCATGTCAAATGGAAAGCTCAGCTCTCCACAGCATAAGACAATAAAAATGCCATCATGACTGAATTATAAAAATTTTATTGGTTAAATACATTCTTAATTTACAGAGGTACCATAATAAACTTGGTGGACCTAACAAAGATTTATTTAGGACTTGTTAATTGTACACACAACAAAGATGTGTTCCTGAAGATATTTCCAAAGGGTGGATCAAACAGAAAATGTTTTGATCAATGAGGCTTTTATTATCATACTAATGTATGGGGGTCTAGCTGAATTTCAGGTTACAGATGAAATTTGTTACTATATTGCAGTTAGGATTTGTTCTCCACCCCATTCTCGGTTTTTGAGGATTATGTACTGTACACCTTAGGAATTTTATGTTATGATCTGTATGCAGCTTCATGGTGATATTAGGCATCGAATCTTAAGAAAATACCTTGCCGTCAAAGCCAAGCATCTAACTTGTTTCAGTTCTAATAAATATGCTGTTTTAGCTGCCTGCAGTAATGCAAGCAGCCTTTAGGTGGCACTCCTTGCTCTGAATGTAAGGCTTTGCTGCTCTTCCTGCCCTGCCTAATAGGGAGGAGTAGATTAAAATAAAGCAGTGGTCTTATCTACTGATAGGCACTGACTTTAAACATTCAGTGGCAGTTACAAAAACAACCGGTCAATACACAGTTATAAAAAAAGGGAAGAGGAAATTAAAAAAAAAATATAAAAATTCAGTTCTACTTTTGAGACTTGTATCAAAATCTTAGAAAACTGCCAGACAAACAGTAAGTAAACATCATACACTTAAGCCTCATCCACCACCACAATGATGCTGTATGTCTTTGGAGGACCTGGGTATTCTGTTTGTTGGTGTGGGCTTTGCTTGGTTCTGCTGTTCTCCCCCTGCTGTGCTCACTGGATATTCAGGAATTGCGTTGGCACAGGTCATGTTGGAAGAAGCCTGTTTTAACAAACAGGGTGATCCACTAAAGGTTTATGGTTGAAAAGTCTTGAGTGGGCTTGCAGGAGTCAGGAAAGCTATCTATCTATCTATCTATGTGTTTCCTTGGATTTCTCCAGAAGGAGGTGGCTGTTAGAATAAACAGTCCCCTGGCAGGAGAACTTGGTGAGTGGGAAGGGTTGTCCTCGGAGGTGGACTTACGTTAAAGTTTGATTCCACAGGAGTTCTGGATAGACTTCTTGGGGATGGTAAAACTGAGTAATAGCTGTATAAATTCTCGTGTTTCTGTCTCTCTGGAATAGCACATAATTTGTAATTGTTTTTATAATGTTAATCCCCTTAATGAAAGTAGAAATCCAGTTCCAGGGCTACCCTCCCCAGCTTGCTCACACACCAATTTAGATGCACCCTGATCTTTTGTAGCAGTAGGTATTTGTTGCTGTAATACTTAGACCTTGTGTTGATAAAGTTGCAGGCAGGCACATCACTAAGCCAAAACTATCTCAAGGTCAATCATGAGGATTCTAGTTTCCAGTCTCTATCCACCACTCAACTGTTGGCCCTTCTGCAACCTGAATTTCCAGACCCACAAAGAAAAATCTTGTAAGGGTATCTTGATACCTAGTGACCTGCATGTCTCTGAAGTAATGACTCATGCTAACAGCTTACTGGTTCCTTTTTGTTATATAGTACAAAAGTGATGGAATACTGTCAGCAGTGAAAGAGCTAACTGCAGCATATTTTTTTTCTATTCCAGTCTGATGAAGTTAACGGTTAATCAAGATGCATTTAACTATTTTGTCAGAAGCCAGGGGTTGCAAAAAGGAATTTACTACCAGAAGTTCCTATAATGTGAAGCTACCTCAATCATGTCTGTCTGAGTTTGTCATTCAAGTCACACTGCTGCTTTTTACTAAATGCCTTTGTTAGAGCTGCTTGAAGTAACCTCTTGCCAGGCATGTTTTCCTTAAGGCCTCGACAGACCATTTATAATGATGCTCAGTATAGCTGGTATGTGGTAACAAACTGGAAACTAATCCCATGTCTGCTGAAAGCTAAAACCAAGGCTGTATAATATCCTTCATGTTAAGGATAGGAATAGTGTTGCTGAAGTATGTTCCAGTGCTTGAGTGACAAATGAAATGCAGACTGAGTGAAGACTGGCTTTCCACTTACATGAAGGGGGTGGAGGGGCAAATAGTTGGAATAGTGCAGCTACTGCATGGAGGGGATCTGAGAAAGCTCAGTAAATGCTGTCTGTCACAACTAACTTCAGCTGGGAAAGAAGGGTATGATGATGGTGCTTGAACAGTGGGCAGTAGAAAAATCTAAACCTGTATCTGGAAAGGATTTTGGGGGAAGGGAAGAAGGTCTAAGATGATTCATACTGATTTGAACATCGTTCATTAAGAGGCAAAATACTTAAAGTTTTACTTTTGTGATCTTCCTGTATGAGCAGCTTGGGCTAAGAATAGAAGAATACTACACAAGGATTTGCTTTGGAGTTTTCCCTCTTACCAGTATTAGATTTGATATTTTTTCTACTGTAAAATATCAGTTATCGTCCTTATCCTCTAAGTCATAAAACAAGTGGATCTTACTGCTAATGTGGAAGTCAAGCAGTAATGAAACCTGAACATCAAACTTGATCTACATACCGAGTGCTGTAATTATATCTTAAAAACAATTTTTTAAATTTGAATTTTAGAAGTTTTTTAAAAAAGCCCAAAGAAGCTTACTTTATGCAGACTTTGTGCATGATGATAAATGTAATACCAGATAGTAAACATACTATTTATTATGCTATTTAAGTTAAAATGGTGTTGCACCACAGTATTTCCCTAGTTGGAAACTGCTAAAAATCCTGCTCGTATTTGCTCTCGGAGCATTCATGAAGCATGACTACATACACTGTCACAAAAGACTTAATTTTCTGACTTCAAGAAACTAGTATGACTGTCTAGAAAAAGTAGTGCAAAACATTGATAGTCAAAACACATTGATGTCTTTGCTGTGCCTTTAGGATAGAAAACATTCTCTCCCACATGCAGGGAGTACAAAGAGAGGCAACACTTCATGGTGTTTTTAAAATCTGAACAAAGTTCTTGGGAAATATCCCAGACTTTCCTTGTATCTCTCCACTCATCCAGTCCTCGTCTACAGATTCCATCTCTGTTATTGTATCACCTGCCTGTAAGAGAAGGAGTAATGTGAGCCAGTATAGCGCATAGCTGATGTTATTCAGAAGCAATTAATATCAAGCAAATAGAAGTAGGATGTGGCCAGTCTCTTCTGTTGGTTACGTCTCTTCAAGATTGTTTTCCTAAACCAGATGAAGCTTCTCTTAGGGTAAATACTCGTCTATGCTGAAAAATCACTGCCTTCTGGAAGGAAAAACCAGCACTGCTGGATAACTTCTTGTGTTGCTTAAGCTCTCCAGGTAGGTACGTACATTGGAGAGCTGGCTCACACGCCCCCACCTTGTTAGTTGTGTGTGTTTCCCTGCTTTAAAGAATCATCTATCCTTTCAGCATTGCAAGCTGCTAATGCTGAAACTAATTATTTTGTTAGTTTTAGAAGAGAAAATAGTATGTTCCAGCTGCTAAGCACAATTTGGGGCCTGCTGTGAAAGTCAGCTGTTTCTCAGAAACTTGCTTTTGAGGACACAGTTACCTAAATCATGACTTTGAACCTACAAGGGCATGCTGGTTCTTGTTAATGTTTCTTAATATTATCTGGGCATCCAGCAAGTATTTAATTTCTCCCCATGTTCCCATGGCACCTGTGTATTTTGGTGCCAAACTTTTAGATTTTGCTGTACGAGGTGTCCCTTAGAGGCACTGCTGCTGTAGCACTGGCACTCTTAGTATTATCCTCCTTCTCCCTGCCCTCTTTCTAGTTAAAAAAGAGGCTTCCTTGACTGCATCAACTGATCGAGAACTGAACATACTGCAAAATGAGGTTTGTTTGTCATGTTTACTGATCAGAGAAGTCAGAGGAATTCTGCTACTCCTGACCTCTTTTCGATGTCTTCAGTGAAGATTTTGCCAATATGAAACAGAAGTGGTAAGAGCAAACATTTTTTTAGAGATACCGTTTATCAAATGTGTTAGTATCTATGCCTATTCTATAGGCTGCTTTCTTGTTCCAAGCCTATCTTCATAGTGAAGAAGTCTTATTTTTTAGTATTCTTTAGGAGCGTAAGACCTTTTGGAAAATTGGGCCAAGAGAGGTACTTACTTTGAAGGAAAGCTCATCTTCATTTTCTCCATGAAAATCATAAAGAGCTTTGGCTTTTCCTTTCTTCCCTCCTGCAGACTGTGACAGCTCTACCCTGGCTGCAGAACATGGACATGACAAGTTATTTTGACTGGAGTGAAATAAATTGCTTTCTGGAGAAGTTTCCTGTCATTTTCATGTTTTCTCCCCTCTAGTGTGCTACAGCATGTCCAGATGTTATTACTGCTGCTACTTAGAAAACTCACTGCCCTACACTGAAACCAGTTCATTTTACACTACATGGTTCTGCTTCTAAATTTAGTCCTCTTAAAGTTCACTTACTTGAAGTCTCCAATGGCGATATCTAATAAAAGCTGTCTTTTCCTCTTTGTACTTGGAGGTGAAGCAGTATTTGGTCTGTGCTATTTGCCAGTTATGTGGAATTGTATTTCTTGTCAACTTTCACTCATGGCTTTGCTTGCAAAAACTATGGGCAAAAAATTGTGATTTTCTGTGTCCTCTGTGAAGGTTTTGACTGCATTGATTTGGGGACCAAACAGAAGCTTGAGGAAAGCAAGCAGCATTCATTCCTTGCTTCACCAAGGGGATTACAATACTTCTGTGCCAAGATGCAGCAGTTGCAGTTATTTACAGCTCTGCCAGCTCTTAGGCTGTACTGCAGTGTTTCTTTTCAGCTGAGGGAGAACCTGGCTCCCCCCTATCTTTTGTACCCCTGAATTCCTACTAAAGGCAGCTCAATAGTTCTGTTTTGCCTGTGCCCAAACCACACTTTAAACCATCCCAGAATCTGTATCATGTCCCAGCTTACTTACTGACTGGAGCATTATATTGCCATTATTGGAGAGGGTGGTTCAATGCTTAGTTTAGCTTTAGGATATTAAGGAGTGTGGTGGTGTGTGGCTTGTTAATGCAATGGAATAGTTGGGTTCTCCCAGAACTCTGTCATGACTGTCACAACGCAAGGACTAATCAATTACCATATAGTAGGAGCACTGTACCTGAGCAGGTCTGAACAAAAACTGCTGGGAAAATCCCTTCCTTTTCATTCCGTCTTCCTCTATACCACTCTGAATCTACTTGTTCTAGTATTTGGATGTAATCTCCCTTTTTAAAGGATAAATCATCTTTGGTTTCTGCTGTAAAATCATGAAGCGCTTCACACCACTCTACTGAGCATCTGTTGTTCTATTCAAGTGAACAGAAGAAACACATTAATTTTAGAAGCGTTAATGGAGCCCATAAGCTGATAGATACTGGTGAAAGCAGCTGTACAGAACAGGGGTGTCCTGACTTTCTCTCAGACAATAGTGTCACTGCAGATGTAGACTAGAATGGCATTTCAGCAATTACCACAGAATTTCATCTAGGCTCAGAGATGCATTCCTTTTTATCATTGGTGGCAGGGGACAGGATTAATAAATTCAAAATTAGACCACTGCAGCAATACTTAAAATAGAGCTAACAAGAATTTGCTTAAGGGCAAAGGACAAAAATTTACTTATGTTAATTTGCCAGAAGCTATGAATTCAATCAATTTAGGCCAACTGTCAGAATTCAAGATGTGACCATGCAGCATTGTGTGCTGTGGGAGTTGTGTTACATTCAGGTTTAAAGTTGTGCAGCTAATCTGACATTATAATAGAACGCCTATGTAAATCTATGAAACCGCTATGTAAATTCTGGCCCTCACCTATAAGATTTTATTACCTGAGGAAGGGAAGAAGAAACCTCCACCTTATTCTTCAGTGCTGCTCCTGGACCTACACAAGTAAAGCACAACTTAGAATAGCAGCAATGACTATTAAAAATGTTACTAGAGATTTTAGACATTCAAAGTAATTATTAAGAATAGCTTCTTAAGAAGTGCTACTATTCCTTTTGATTTTTTTTTTTATCTGTCTTCTCTCCCTTTCTGCCTCCTTCCCACGTTCATCGTGCTTTTGGACTTTTCTCCTATATGCTGCCTACATGCATGCAGTACAAAACCATGTTCTTGAAGAGTTTTGCAAACACATTCATACCTGTTCCAGGCAGATCTTCAATTACTTCCACGAAGTTCAAGGGGAAAATTCCACATGTGCCTCTGAGCTCTCCTTTGGCCCACTCTTCATTTACATATTCTTTAAGGATAATAGTTTCACCTTCCGAAAAACTGAGCTCATCTTTCTGATCTCCGATATATTCAAATCGTGCTACACATCTTGGGCCTCTGCACAAACAAAAGAGAAACTTACTTGGCTTATTTATTATTATTGCCCACTTAATAATAAGACAGCATTGTGCAAAATATGGATTGATATCTTTAATTAAAATTATGAAAAAATGCACTGAAGATAGAACAGGTGGAAAATTGGGGTCTAGTCCTGGTTCTGTTCTCTTCTTTCTGAGGAGGATGAGTATGGAGTCTGGAGGAGCTGGAGGCAACCTCTGCATCCCAATTCCTGTCTGTTACAGTACTTTGCATAAGACCCTATTTCTCTTCTCAACAAAAACAAAAAACATATCACTTTTTGTTTCTGGGCTACCTGTCCCATTTTATATTTTTGCCTATATCCAAGTGTCCAGATACACTTTTGTTAAGAGTTTGATGGGTTTTTTTGAGCTAGCATCCAATTTAGATGCAAACAAACATGAGTGGGGGGTGGGTGCTATGTATTTGCCCCAAATCCCAAATACATGGAGGTATCATAAGGGGAAGCTAGTTTCTATCTACTTTGACAAACTTTATTCTGTAAACTCTATCCCAGGCATGGGGAAATAACTTATCTATCAAAGAAAGAAACATCAATGCAGCATCTGATAAAATTGACATAATCTGGTAGAATACTGAAAAAAATAAATTTCTTCCTTACTTAAATAGGTTTAATAATTTAACAAACTAATAAAATAAATTTAAGTATTTACTCTAAGAAAATTTTTGATTTATCAGAAGTATCGTGCCAGAAAAAAGTGTTAATAGGCTTTAATTCTTTCTATAGCATCATAGCATACAACCAACGTAAGAAGCTTGATTCCCACTCCTGTCCCCCACTCAGATCTTTGCAAAAGCTTCAGGACAGAGCTAGCACTTTGTTTCTTTCACAGCTGCAGAACCAGCTTTTAAAAAGCTTTTAGAAGTTTCATTTAAGACAAGCCAAGCTCTATCTGAAGAACAAACTGAATGATCCCATTGATACTAGTAGTTCCTGCCTCTGCCTGAATTTGCTTTAATTGCTGCAATGAATGATTACAAAATCCAATAAGTCATCATACGAGTAAAAACGGCATGAAGAGTTGTTCCTTGCCCACAAATCTTAGTACAAATTGTTTGCAAATCAGAAATGAAAGTGCTTGAAGTACATTTGATAATTTGATCTGGGGAACTTTAGATTCACCTGTACAGTTATAGATTTTAAGGTTAGATAGATTTCTCTGCTTGGAGTACAGCTATATTCTGTCCCATTTTATCTTGTTCTTTCAAACGAGTAGGAGCCCTACCATGTTACATCTTATGAGGATTCTAGAAGAAAGTAACAAGGCCAGGAGCAAAGAGAGGAAAGTGCAATGCTGCTGAAGTAAATCAGATTGGTTCCCAGTTTCTGTAACCAATTTTCATGAAAAATTATGGGAAATGCTCTCCTAATAGAGCTCATAAGAGGAAGGAAAGTGAGTGGACTATATATAAACTTTTATTATAAAGTGATCTACCAATTTTTTGAAGCCATGAAGTGAGTTTTTAGAATTTTTTTTACCTGAATATGAGTCTTATTAAAACATCATAAACTTTCAGTTTTGAGAGCTTAATTTTTTAAATCTGTTTTGGTGAAGAAACTGTTAACCATATTAACCTCAGCACAGATAACACCTGCTTCAAAGTTATCTTTCTTTTTTACTTCCTAGTAAATCGACATGAGAAAGAAAATAAGATTTATCTAACTCACTTAATACATTGTGATGAACAGGGTATTTTTCTCCTGTTGCCTTCTTCTGGAACATCAATCTATTAAGACAACAAAATAAGTAAAATCTTTCATTTCAAGCTCATGGCAACATAACTACAATAAGCTTGGAACTCATTAACATAATCTGGTTTTCAGCTAAGCATCAGCTCCAGTTATGACCGCCAATGTGACACTCTATAGTCGCTGGCATGCTATGATATATGACCATATTAATGTAGATTTCAGTTTTGTATGCCTGATTTCTCATTTTTCAGCCTCATGCAAACAAGGAGCATTATTTAATGTTTTCTGTTATGAAGCTGGTTTACTGTTTCTACTTGTGGCATAATTGATTGACAGAATATGGGACTGGATGCTACTACAGGTTGTTGCATTTAGCTCCCAACTTTCAATTGGTATTTGCTCTCTATTATTTACTAGCACAATATATCACAATAGACAAAATTATTGTTTACACTTATCCTTTCTGGGCTTTGGTAGCCAGCTGTCCTCCAAACAAAAACACGTCTCACAAATCTCACTTGAATTGGATAAATATGATTTAGAAAATCAATACACGGATCTATCAAACAGACAGCATTCAAGTCCTTTATCATAAGAAGACTTCAATTGTATTTTTGGTGTGATGTGAAGCATGATCTGCGAGATGTATAAGACTACAAGGCTAGAGACCCTGGCGAGGAGCTTTGGGTTACTGCTCACTATAGCATTAGCCAGTTCCCATAAAAATGAATGAGAAAATGTTTCATTAGCTTTTGTGAAGGACTGGAGGAAATCATGCTGGCTGTCCTTTTAGGACAAATAATCTTCACAGTGCTCTTTCTAGAGGAGCTGGTATCTGTGGTGCTCTGAAGGTTCTATGGAAAGTAATAACCATATATTATTGTTAGGTGTCCAGGCCTAAATTGCTACCCAGCTAAATACTGTAAAACACACTATAGCGTATTGTATAGAGACCTTGTATCAAGATCAGATCTGACATGAATGGACAGGAGAATTCACTCAGTAAATTAGCCTCATGTACTGCACTCTTTTTCCTTTTTTTTTTTTTTAATTTTGCTGAAACAAAAGATTTTTGCACTCAAACGGTAACCACCTTTTACAACTAAAATAGAAATTTGAAACACATCTTCCCTAGCTTTTAAGAAGTTGTATCTGTCTGTATCAATGCTGAATTTGACCCCAAATACTCATTCTACTGCTTTAACATAAAATCTTTTGTCTATTAGCCATCAGTAGTAACAGAGCTTTTAAATTAAATTGTTGGTCTGTGTAGAAGCAGCTACTAATCAATTTAGCTAACAAATCTTTCTTGTGAAAGCAAATACTTCTATTATTACTACCCCTGAGTTTAGTTTTTATTCTTCAGCACTTCTCAAATCTTAAAGTTTTTCTCCAATAACACCATTACAAACTAAACAGACACCCTATACTCTCTGGTGGTTACCAAATACTTGGTATTGTCCATGTAGCAGCAGTGCTCATCTCTGCCAGCTGTCTCGGCTCGACACAGACACTTACTGTCTTAATGCCCAGCCGTACACCTTCACTGCATCCTGGTGTCAGTTTAGCGTTCCTCCGTGTCCATATGGCTGGTGCGGATAGCCCAACAGCCCTTTCTACTGTCACAAAATGGACTTCAATCTCAGACTCAGGCTTGCAATAGATTTGACCCAGCTTTTGATGCAGCGAACCATACTGTATCTCTTTCAAAGATGAGGCACTCAATTAATTGCTGTTGGGCTCCAAAACAGCACCTGTCTCTTGCCTGCCATTTACTGTCGAGTGTCACATTCAGTAACAGGATTGTTTTAAGCTGCTCATTTGCAACAGCACAATCTCCTTGCACTGTGCCAGCACAACCATTTGTACAGCCACTTAGTAAGCCACTTAGACGAATTGATCCAGCTGGGAAAAAAAATATTCTAGGAAGAAAAAACATGTTTCATAGGTCTCAACTGCTGCCCTGACCTAGTTCGCTACATGGCTATAAAAGTGGTGATTCTAGCACAGTTCAAGCGACAAGAAAATGAGAGAAGCTGGGGGGTTGGGGGAGGCACAAAAAGCAACCATCTTACTTGGTCTTGATCCTTACATGCAGTTGCGAAAAATAACCTTCTTTGTATACCCTGAGAAACTACCCAGGTTAACAAAGAGAATCTGGTAAGGGCCACAATTTTCTCACTTGGCTGCAAATTAACAGCAAAATAATCCCCATAACACAAGTCGGTCATGCCAAATCAAGCATCTTTCTAATACCATACAAACAAGTTGATATGTCTTCTGTGCTGCCAGAGGGAAAAGAGATTATCTAAATACAGAGTGGAGTTAAACACACAAGATCTATAGTAAAATAGAACCAGAAAACAAATGCAATAGGATCTTATGTAGCAATGTATACGAAGCCTACATACAACTACTTTAACAAAGCTGGCAGGAAATATCCCTGTGCGATTCCCACATTTTCCTCTGTACCACTCGGTATCAATTTTCTCCAAAAGACAAACAGTGTCTCCAGAATGAAGGTCCAAGTCATCAGCATGCTCTGTAAGACAGCATGATTTCAGTTAACAGTAGTCATCACACTCAACTGATTTTCTTTAACTAAAATCTGCTTAATATAAATACCACAGACAAAACCAGAATGAGTTTTCAAAAAGTCTTAATTATACTTGATAAACCAGTTACCTTTAACTAAATTGGCCCAACTATAGCTAAACCCATGGATTTGAACAACTCCACATGCAGATCTTATAGGCTGAGCTTCCTCATCCTTTTAAGATCTAATTCCTAAGAAAATTCCCATTTGAAAGTCTTGGAGTAAAACAAGCTTCCAGAATATTCACATTTACTTACCTGCAGGAAAATCATGCAGGACTACAGCATGAGGTGCACTTGTGTCAGAAACTTTTGGAGGGTGGTTTGAATCCTGACAACAACAAATAAATCCAAGTAGTTTATAAATCACAGAAAATACTAACAGATTCTCTGCGACGTACTCTGAAAGTAATTTTCTGACTTTGGACAAATGTTGTTCTGGTATCAGAGAATCACCTTTGGAGGCAACAGTTAGTATTGGTCACATAGCTACGCGTCTGAATTCTGTATGCCTTTCGCCAGTGTAAACCAGAGTGCATTTCACCAAAATCTACTTTTGAGCCAGTAAAAGGAAGGGAAAGCATGCAACTTCTCCCAGTATAGACAAAGCCTCAGCTACCTCTGTGAGTCAGAAATCCAGAGCATTGATAGCAACTCTCATTGCAAGGGTCATGGCCAAATTTTGCACTGCTGCTTGGTAGTGCATGCTGTGAATTATTCCTCCTTGCTTGGACAGAACACCCCAGCCCAACTCTGCCCAGCACAGTGAGCAGGGGCAGCACATCTGCCGACTGCCAAGCATTTTAGAGGGGCAAGAAAGCCACTAGGCCTTTGCTTACAGGAAGATAACGCTGAGGTGAAATGACAATTTTGTTGTGGGATCTTTATAAAGGGAAATTATATTAAAAATGCTGAGCCTTCTTCCCTATCCCACTCACTAGGAACTTTCAGACTGTACTGATGAGAACCACTGTGCGTGAATTACATTCAAAGTAATTCATTGCATACAAAAAACCCAACCAAAAAAGCCCGACATGGACAAAGATAAGGCCAGAATAATATGAATTACAACAGATAACAACAGATTGCATAGAAATCTATTTCAGCCATGTAGGTTTCTGATAATAATCAAAAAACTATCATAGCCATAACTTATACTGGCTACTTAATATTAATACAGTCATGCCCTAAAACCAGGTTAGGTTCTGTAGAAGCAGAGAGAGGAAAATACTTTGAAGTCTGTATGTCAAAGTCAATTCACTGATATATCATGTACAGCGCTTCATAAAACTACTTGCTTATCTTTTGTCCACTTTTCAGATACTCAGCCAAGGGAGTGATTATCTTTCTATGAGACAGAGGAACTTCACCAGTTTCCTCTCCCTTCTGGCACTCCAAGTAATTACTGTTGCTCTGCCTCATAAGCTGAATGTCCCTGTGCTATAAGGCAAATCACCATTATTAGGTTTTGTTTTGGTGGTTGTTTTGTTTTTATTAAAGAAACACAAGGATTTAATAAGCCACTATTACATTTCTCAGTGTAACCTTTAAAGCCTAAAGCACCTGATACAACAGGAGTCTTGCTCATTAAATATTTATCAGCAGAAGAAAAATGCCTTACCTTACAGGACAGTTCTCCAGTGTTCCTGGGAAGACAATCTTCCTTGGCAACTCCATGAGGCACAGGTAGCTTGAATAGAAACAGAGGCAAATGGAAGAGTTTGTTTCACCTCTAAGCACCTGAAATTCCCACTGGAAGTGAAAATGGTCAGATGATGGAACTATCCAGACCACCTACTACAGGTATCTGATTTAGGAGTCCAGTGGAAGAGGACAAGCTCCTTTGGAAGGCATTCAGAACAGACTGCTGGTGATACAAACTGCCAACTTTGAGAAACCCAGGTGTTGTCATCCACTTTAACAGCATCTTAGACACCTAACTGGTATCATACCATACGGTAAGTACATAATGTTCAGCAACACACTGACACAGAAATGTATTCATTTGTCATGGAGGGCACTGAAAAAAAAAACCTGGGAGGAAAATTTCAATGACAGTAACACTTAAGAGCAGGGAATGACTAGTGATCTGCTACTGAAAAAAATATCATCCACGAAAGTATGTCACGCATTTCTTATGTAAATGGGTGTGGCTACACAAGAAAGGAAGCAAAATGCTTCCCTTATCTCAAAGCTGATCCTACTATCAACTTAAATACATCTCTCTCTCTCTTTGTTGCTCCTCTGCTCCACCAAGGATCTAAATGCAAGAGTGAAGATTAAAAAGAAGCCAACAGAAAGCTTCCACTTCATGCTGAATGTTGATGTTGTTCGTGCTACTGTTGTGTGGGTGCTGTTTTTGACAGCAGCACTAGTTCAAGGAGTCACCAGCTCTGATCACTGACCAGTTCCAAATATCTTGGGAAAGACTCAATTTTTCTGTAAATTTGATCCATTTATATTTAATATTGCCTAACAACATATGCAATACCAAAAAGCAACATTTTTATAATGAAAAGGCATGGCATCAATAGGATGAAAATGTAAGATAAGTGATGTTCCATTCCTCACTCTTTGCAGGCTTGATTAAGCAAGGTAACTACTTTTTAAGTTCTAATGCTCCCCCAATTTTATTAAGCATTTTGACATATACAGGGAAAAAACAATACACAAATGCAATTATTTAACATCATTTTACATGCTGTAATAGAATTCTGAACTGGTGACTGTAAAAAGAATCCCTAAACCCCCAAAGCTATGCATTAAAGATATATCTATATAAATTACATATATACACAAAAATACACACACATGTATCTCTACTTTGCATGTATATATTGCTTTCTCCAGTATTACCTTACAGTACTTATTACTATTTATCTATTAGTATTTTCTAAGGAAGATTATGCTGATAGATGCACTTTGAAAGCAACATAATAGTAACCTACCTTACTACCTTTTTCACTACTATTTTAACCAGCACTGTTTTATAAACACCAGTCTCAGATAGAGTATCTCAACTCTCACCATGTATTTATTGTAGAGAGGATGACCCGGTTTAGGTCTAGGAGGTAATGCTGGATCTGGATTTTTAAATACTTGACTTTTTGCTCTCTTGGGTCCCAGTCTGAACTTGCTGGGTTTTTTATCAGGAGCGATGTCAGAAGTAGATCGTGAAAGAGCATCCTTCTGGGAGGAGGTCTTGGCTGAAGAGAGTTTTGGTGGAGGTGGCCTTCCAGGAACACCTTTAGGTGGGGGAGGTCGAGCAGGTATAAATTTTCCATCCACAGGCCTAAAAATTGGGCAAACCATCAGAGAAGTATGCGTACTGATAAGCCTGCCACCTCATCCTCCACCACAGCCCTAGCTATAGAGCATGCAATAAGGAAACAGGACTCATGATGACCTGGGCTGTAGAGTGTGTAGTATCTGAAGCTTGCTGGGAATATATGAACTCTTCAGACACTGGGACTGGATGATCAAGTCCTCAGACAGATCCTTTGACTACATATTTCCAACTCTGCTCACCACTTCTGCTTATCAACAGCCTGCCAGCTTTCTCGGGAGCCCACTACATAAGCAGGATTTCTTTCAGTAATTCACCTTTAGAAAGAGCTTTGACTGAACCTGCCTCAGGATAGAGTTCTTCCAGTGGAGAGCTTTAGTGAAAGCCCTGAGAAGCTCTACTGATCTAGCTGGTCTTCAGGAATCAGCCTAGCTCATTTCCTGGGATGTCACTTACCTGAAGTGACTTTTGGGCCTCTGCTGAAACTCATGACATAGGACACCACTTTGCAAAATGGCATCAATAGCAGAATTTACTATTTTTATGCAACAGATGTCTACTGCAGAAAGAAAACACCACTGCAAATACTTGAGTTTTCTAGCAGTGCTGGAGGTACCACACTCTCATTAGTGTACCAGTAGTTTAGAAACCAAAATCAGAGACTAGTAAGTGACAGTGGTAATTTTTTAAAACATTTAAATCCCCCTTACTAAGCATTGATTAAAAAAAGCTGCCTATACAGTACACACGAGACATGATTTTTAGAATCAAAGAGTGTAGCCAAATCAATAATTTGGTAATTAAAAATCACCTCTATTATAAACAAGCATTATGTACATAAAACTTTGGCTTCCTGTTATTAAGAACCCTGGCACTACCACTGTTCCTAAAATACAATATTGTTTGATTGTTATTGGGGCTTCAGCCAGTTACTGCGAGTTTCTGCTACAATTGTCTCTCCTTTTTTCACATAGTATAATTTGGCATAATTATTTCCTTGCGTGAATTCCTCAAGTGTCTGTAAAAATTATCAACCACAACAAATGTGCATTAGTGGATCTTAGGAGTATCCTTCTGACATATTTTGCGAGTGTCATCCACCACCTGAGAAGATACTAGTGCTCTACTAATACTCCTGGTAAGAGTTCTCTATTACTATTTGTGTACAGATTATTTTTTAAATTTAAAAAAAATTTTCCACTTCTGTTCAACTTCCACTTCTCCCCTTTCTTGGCCTCATCCTAAACTAAGCATTTTTAATATTGACAAAAGAGGAAATTCCAAGTTAGACTGCATTAAATCTGGAAACAAATCAACCCATATGTTTGTAAGGCAACTCAACTAAACAAGAAAACCCTAACAAGCAATTCAGAGTATTATTACTACTTACTTAAAAAAAAAAATAATAAATCCATTTGAGCAGAACAGTGAAAGGACAAAATGTTTACTGTAGTTCCAGAGACCTTCAGGAGAATCGTGAATGCTCTTATGATAAACAGAATGGCAGAAAGCAACAAGCCCGTAAGGGGCAATAATGAGGTGTTTCTTTGTGGGTACTACCATATTCTTTCCTGTTAATGAATACTTATTATTATTGGTAGACTAAGTTTAGTAACTGAAAGATTCTCTTGTCCTGACACAACAGAGCAAACTCTTGTGTTTAAACCCACAGATTTAGAGTGCAGGTGCTGAGATAGCCGCAGTGGGCTAGCTAGCCAATGCCATATCTCCTTCCAGTTGGCCTCTGGCATTTAGTGGACCTGAATTTAAGGTTGGTCCAACTACTTTTGCCTCTGCAGACCTTCCTTCTTGTTGGTTCAAAAGAATAAAAAAACCCAAGGTTATCACTGATAAAAACCAAGGTTATCATTGATTCTGCACCTTCACAGGAGTTTTAGGTCTGAAGTGAACTGTAGAAACTAGCCAATGCTTCTGGAAAGGTGCTGGCCCAGCAACTGCCCTTTTCAGGGTGGCAGCATCTGCCATGTCCATTCCTTCACCACCCAAACCCTGCCATAAGTGCAAGAGCTGTTGATCAAAAGGTCATGCAGGAGGGGATGTTCTATGTTCAGCTGTGGGTGAAAAGGTTAAAGATGCAGAAAGAAATGACTGTCAGCAGCCACTGTACATTAGCTGAAAAGCCAAACAGCTGTCCTCCTATAATCTCCCTGCTCATGCCGATAATGTACAAACAAGTATTAATCAGCTAGCAACTTGGTCCTGCCTATTTATTAGTGAGCATACTACTTACCCAAGCCTACTGAGTTAGGACTAGAGTTGGTGGTGTCTGCATTGAGACCAACTAGGCAATCTAACTCGGAAACACCTCTTTTAAGTGAGTCACTGAGGAATTGCACTTACCTTGGGGGTAGTACAGGTTCTAGCTGAGGCACTCCACCCTGTTCTGAATGATCCAACTCCTACAAAGGTTCAAAAGAAAAAAGACATTTCTTTAAGCCTAAGAAACAAAAATGATCTTGTTTAAATGATGTATTTCTTATATTAAATTATATCATATCCTACAGACAGGAAAAACAAGAGTTTCTGTAGGTCTGAGAATGAAGTACTAAGTATTATGGTGTGTTATAGCATTTTAAAGTCTTGTTGGACATAGAAGGAGATGTAAATAACCTTGCTGACTACCTGAATCACAGCTTAAATTGTGCATTAGGTATGACCCAGCCCTCTTTTCCTACTACATGGGAGTCAGAGCTTAAGAGCCAAATTCAGGAGAGTCATACAAATGTACAGCTTCACTGCCCATAGGATTACAACTACTGCAGTTACATTATCCATTTTGATATGACAGATGAAACACTCTGAACAGGCTTAAAGCAGAAAACACCACACTGATGCAACTCACACAGCACAGAGTCTCTTGCAAATAACATTATCTCTCATTAAAGTAGGCATCTAAGTATATTTCCTAGAGGTCTAACAGATAAACCCTGGTGAATCTTTCTCTGGCAGATTAAGGATTAAGGTGTCACTCCTCCCAGCTGCCCATCCTGACTCTGCCAGAGATTATTACCCTTTAGTAGAGTCAGCAGAGGGGAACATGTGCCATGTCTGAAGGGCTTGGACCACAGTAATGGATTAACAAGTTACCATCCTTTCTGCCTCCTGCTGTTTGTTTTCATGCCAGTGCCAGAAAGCAGTGCTAGCTCTGCTGAACAAGCACAGCTGCTTGTGGGACAGCATAGTAAATCAGAGTGGGTGCTGGATCTGGGTTCAAAAGTATCCTTTTTGAACCAGCAATTTTAAATAGGTCTGAACAGTCTTGTTACTTAATTATGGATACATGTGCTTGAAACTGGTAAACAATTTCTGTGATTTTTCCCACCTAGAAAATACCTAGATATATTTTGTGACAAAATTTTGACCCTCGATTAAGTCCCCAAATGAATGTTCCTGATCAAATGATCCTGATTAGAAAGAAAACAACCTGCCACTTTCAGATGGGGATGTTATCCTCATAGCACAAATTTTCCTCTTCTGTGTGAAAAGGAAGAAATCTGCACCAATTGCTGCTTACGGTCAAGAATTTCTACTGTTGCTGGTTAATCACTTCCACTGACAAAAAATATTAGTTTTAGAAGCACTGAAGTTCTTATCTTTCCAAAGATAAGATTTAAACGTTTCAGTGGATTTGATGGAGTCTTTTTCTTAAAAAAAATCCTCTGAAGCTTACACATGCCTGTCACAATAACCTGGATGACATTGTAAAAGTTTTGGGTTGCACTGTATAAAATGTTATTTAACATCTTGTATTGGAAATTATTTTTTCAGCATCATCCAGAAAAGATGGGACCTCTGTGAATAGCCTTTTCAATCATGACATTTAAAAACCCCTTTATCCTATTAGCAGAGGTACCCACAAAGACATTTGTTGGCAGCTGTCCATCTAGTGAGAGCTTTTGATTTGATTTGATCTTTTTACTGCCTGTGGTTTCCACAAGATTCTCTGCCATTCTTGCCATCACAGCACTCAATATTTGGCAATTCTACTGTAATTTTCTAGTTTATTTTAATTCCCTTTTGTAAATCTGTGTCAAAGGGCATATAGGATACACAGCTACAGTGTCTACCATTACTATGCTCTCAGGAGCGAGAAGCAGAGCCTTACTTTCCCAAATAGATAGTTCTACTCAGGCTCTGACGTGACCAGTAGAAAACAACCAGAAGGCAAGAGCTGAAGAAAGCAAGCTTCATTCATCTACAGAAAAGTTCCCTCTGCCTGGAAATTAGCACAGACACTGAGAGGTACTGTGTGTATGAAGGTAAAAAAATACATTTCAAAAGGACTTTGACAATATTTCACTATGTAAATCTCATTGGACTTTGAACCACGTTGCAGTGCTTTTGAAACTAAATTGTAGAATATCCTGATTCCAGCTGCTAAATACAGAAAATTGAAGATAGATGTGATCAAAGTTTAGTAAAAACAACAAAGTGCTTTTCAGAACTGACAGCAGTCTAAATTGCCTAATTAAATTAGAGAATGCAATTAAAAGAAAAAAGCCTTGTATTTTTGAGTAGTCCTTTTCATCCTTTTGTCCTTCAAATAACTTACCTCACAAATGCTTGAGAGTTACGAGATCTGTTAACCAAAGCAGTCAAAGTTGTAACACAGGAAAGCAGTTCTAACTTACCACTTTTTTTACTAGGTCACCACTGTTGGGTTTTCCCACTGTGATATTGGAGGTGTTCCCAATAGGCTTTTCAGCAGGAAGTGGCGGAGGACTATGCGGGATTTCATTTAGAGCTGTAAAAACCCAAAAGTTCTCGAATGAAAGTCTAATTAATAGCTTCCTTACATGGACCAACAATAGGTAAGGGAATCCACCTTGGTTTGGGGCATTTTTCTGTGAACGCAACCTCCTTCCTCAAAGCAAGGGCAGCCAATGGGCAGGACCACTTAAAGACTAGTGAAGACAAAAGGGACATGAAGGGAACATTGCAACTCTGAGGTGGACTTCAGGAGTACTTCCCATCCTGCATAATGGATCTTCACTTTACTCTTAGGACACCAGCAAGTTATTCTAGGGTTTCAGCTGCAATACTTGTTGATATAATATTAGATGAGTAGAAGAGTTTCTACCCCTGAGAATGTCAGACTCATTACTGAATACCCTGAAACGCCATCACCATCTCTCAGCCACATTTCTAAACTGGCTCACTTTTTTCAGCTGTCAGCTCCTGGAATATCCTTCAGGCTGGAAAACAGCTGAGGGTTATTTCAAGTAACCCTGAAAGATCAGGAGACTTGGATGGAAGAATCTCCAGAAAGGTAAAGGCAAGAAAAGAAACAGTTGCCTGCTACAAAATTCAGGGTGACAGAAGGAAAACAGAGATGGAAGCTCCCTAGTAGTCTTTAAGGAGCTAAGCCAATTTAGGACATGGAAGAGGAAACAGTACAGCTCTTACTAGCGAAGAGTGATGATGTCCTCAGTCTCAATAAGGAACACAAAAACCTGATGATTATATGGTATTTTCTTTCAATGTCTCTGTCATTGAAACCTGGGAAGCATTTGGACAGGTTTTGCCAGCGTATTTACCAATCATTTTGGTAATGATTTGGTAATGATTATTGGAACCTTGCCATCTATTTTACAATGTATTTGTATACCAAAAAAATTAATTTCATACAAAGAACTTCAGACACTTAAGCTCTTCTGATCTCCAGCCAGTCTTGGAGTTATGTAAAAATATGTGTAGACAGTCTGGACATTTATAGACTGATGACAAAAAAGAGGAGAGATTCTATCCAAACAAAAACTTCCAGTTGCTCATTTCATGAAAAGTATGCTCAGCAAAGAAACAACACATATGAAGGAGAAGTGTTGTTTGTTTTTAACACCTCCATTGTGTTACTATGATCTAAAACACTGGTGTGATGTTTAAAAATGGATCAGTTCAAGGATAAATCCCTTATTCCTAGGAGCAGGTCACTGTTACTGTGTTGGCAGTGACCAAGCACGGGGAAAAAAAGTTAGTGAAGTTCATCACTCTTCTAAGCTAGTATGATGGATGAGAAGTAAAAAAAATACCTGACAGTAATTGCAGGAGAAATCTTCTCTTATCATACCTTACTGATATATAAAAAGCATAAGAGATTTATTTATTCACACCACTTCAAATCTTGATATATACACAGATGGCCTAATTTCCTCGCCTTTACTCTTTATAAGACAAAATTAAAGGAAATAAAGGAATTTAAAAAAAAAAACCAAACAAGAACTAGAAGGCAGGTGTTATTCTCAGTGATTTCTAAGTGTAATAACTGAAGTGGAAGTTTAATGCTTCCTTTCTAATCACGTCTTGACAAAAATGCTAATGCTAAATGAGTGCTTTACTGGAGTTCAAATTCTTAAGCATCCAGCTCTGTCTCCTTTTTGGTAGTGCTGGGTGGGGAGGGTGTTTTGTTTGTTTATTGGGGGTTTTCTTTTTCGTTTGTGCTGGTTCCTGACAGAATTAATCTCCCTCCATACCCACGATGGTGAAAGACCTCTTATACTGAGAGCCCTCTTACAAGGTAAATCCTACTATATCCATGTTACACCTTAGCCCAGTTATACTTTTCTCATTTTTTTAACAGTTTACATGTCTGCAGCAGCTCCTATCTGACAACAGGCTACTCTGCTTTCTTGGAATCTGCTTCTGTTTCTCCACATCCCATTAATCTTCCAGCCACAGCTTCCCATAAAGCAGTCCTGCACACCCCCCTGACAATTGTAGTCAAATACAGTGACTGGCAGTCTCCTGTGGAAAGTTCAATTACCACTAGAGAGCAGCAAGGGACCAGTTATCTACAAATTCAAAAGAAAATCCAGCTCAGGAAAAAAAAAGAAAAAATAAATTGTCAGGCCTTTTTTTTTTTTTAATGGAAATTACAATTTCCTTTGTAGAGAAGAATTATGTCTTGTGTTCTTTACAGTAGTTCGTAAACATATTCTTCCAACTGAAAAAACCCTTTTATTTATGATCAGATATTAACAGACTTTTCCTCATAGCTTTATCTTTAGTCTTCCTTGCATTTTTAATCATTTCCACTGCATTTCTCACACAGGCAGAGGAAAAGAAAGCCTACTATTTTAGCACTGTGGGTGTGGTGGAGGGAAAAGGGAACTCAGGAAATAATAAGAGAAAATCTTAGGAGAAAAGCCACCTGGACATCTAGTTGCTACAAGTTGGCTCTATGCCTACTCAATGCAGTAAAACATGATTTTGAAATACAAGTTTTAAGAGCTATCTTGTGACATCTCTCCCTAAGCTTTGAGGATAAACCATAAGGATAAACAGAAGCAAGTATGCACTCCAGCATACAAAGATCAACACAAAGACCTTGTGACTCTCTGATAAACTTCCACTCTGAGGTACTGTCAGTGTCATTTGTAAAGCTGTGAAGGATTAGAGGTGGAAGGCATTAGGGATATGGTAACTGTCAGAAAACTATAGTCTAGACCTTGACACAAAATTGAACACAGCAGGTTTTTGCATCCAAGTTCTTGCAGGCCTTTTTCATTCCCTCAACTGCTACCAAAACACTACTGCTTAAATAGCCACAGATTTCAAATCTAACAAGGGTCAAGGGAACTTTTTGATGTAAGACATGAAAACTATGCTTACATCCCAACTAAGCTGTGTTTGAAGCAAAGTTTAATACACTAATGTTGTTCCTTTGACAAGTGGGCACCCTGCTCCCAGGAAGCTCGGGAGCAGCATTAAAATATCCCCAGCTGATGTCAGAACAGAAGTCAATTTGACTAAAGGTACAGCTCAGTGATATGGTTTAGCTGATGAAACAAGCTTGCTTCTGCTGAAGGGGTCTCCTCCAGCTCTTCCCTGCCAGCCTTTAGATCCCCCCACACGCACAGTTTCACCTCTGATATGCATTAGCTCCATAAGGTTTGAGGGACATCAAACTTAGTGCAAGGGAGGGAGCCAGATGAGATAGCTGGGAGGCAGGGAGAGGGCAACATGACTCCCAGCTATTTCTCCCTCCCACCACAGCCCTTATGTTGGCTCCTCTATCTTGTCAAACTGTATCACGGGATTCCTGTGGCAGCTAATATAGCTAGTAAACAGCAACTCAATTAGTAAATAGTAACTACCAATTAAGATTATTTTCTGACAGAGACTTCTCAGACAATTTGGGAGAAGAACTTACGTTTCCCGGGTTTAGCTGGGATTCGGATCACAGTGGGTTTCCGGGCTAAAGCTGGTTGAGCTGTCTGTTCCTTTGCAGGTTCAATTTTGGTGAGGAAATGAAATGGATCTAAAAGGAAAAAAAACCCCAACATATTTAATATTTATTTGCTGAACACACATCCTGCTGCATATTGCTTTCATTATTAAGGACATTCATTTTTCACACCCAAGAAAGTAATAAAAAAAAAAAAAAAAAAGAATCAGGCTGATGCAAATAGCAAACTCAGCTCTTTGTAAATAACATGTCTTTTCTGTACATCTGCATTGATAGTTGACTTAACATAAACATGCTCCAGATGCCTTCTGGGATTATATAAGCCACTGAACAAAAGGAACTGCATTGCTTGGTAATAGGGACCTGAAATCAGGATGGCTTTAGGGAAACGTTTTCAAAGCAGTTGCTCTAATAAGCAGACATAGCTGTGAACACATTTGCTAAAAAGTTTTAATCAATAATATCTTGCCAAAGCTAAAGAATCAGCACTGCAGCAGACAAAATGCCTACAGAAACAAAACAAAACAAAACAAATGCAAAGCATTTAAGTATTACTTATTACAAAATGTCTTTGCTGTAGAACAACTAATTCCCTGGAAGATTCTGCATCATTTTGTTGATCGTAAACCTGTTGTCATGGGGGAGACTGGTTCAGACCAAGGACTGGGAGTTGTGCCTGAGCTCTGCCCCTGCCTGTATCACTCATTCCTCTACAAGCCTGTCCAATCATTCCATGAGTGAGACAGAGCAACGTTTTCTATGCTTCATAAACTTAAGCACTAGTCTCTTATTAATAGGCATAGGAACATATGCGCATGTAGAAAGCAGCTGTAAAAATACTTGTACATAAATAAAATCCAAATCAATGGGTTCTTTCTCAAGTATACCTTCATGCCAAAGAGCAGTACTTAATTTATACCAGTTCTCTGTTGTTAACAACTGCTACCTTTTTCTCTGACATTACCGAAAACTGCAGTAAAATGGCAACACTTAACAGTATCATAAATGTGTAAAGTGGAAACTGGAGAAGCACTCCAGACAATAAATTCTCTATGACATATATTCATAGCCCCAACAAGCAAGTTTGATCTCCTCTGGTGGCCTTTTTAGATGTGTAGCTCAATGAGATGTTATTTATGGAGTGTCAGAGTCTCAGAGAGGAAGTATGCTGGGCATCTCTTTAAATTCTTCAGGACTTTTTATAAAAACATACCTTTTCCCAAAACTATTGCCATACTTTCTGACAAAGCTGGAAGCCCTGTATTTGATAAAATTTTATTTTCAACACTTATAAAAAACAATTTTAAAATTATGTAACATGAAGTCATGATTTTTTACAGATAATTTTGGATAGTATAACACAACGCAGTGCAAAGCATTTGACACTGTTCCACATGACATCCTTGTCTCTAAATTGGAGAGAGATGGATTTGACGGATGGACCACTTGGTGGATAAGGAATTGGCTGTATCGTCGCATTCAAGTTGCGGTCAATGACTCCATGCCCAAGTGGAGACCAGTGATGAATGGCGTTCCTGAGAGGTCGGTATTGGGACTGCTGCTGTTTAACATCTTTGTCGGCAACATGGACAGTGGGATCGAGCGCACCCTCAGCAAGTTTGCCAACAAGACTGAGCTGTGTGGTGCAGTCGACACACTGGAGGGAAGGGATGCCATCCAGAGGGACCTCAACAGGCTCGAGAGGTGGGCCCATGCAAACCTCATGAAGTTCAACAAGGCCGAGTGCAAGGTCCTGCACATGGGTCGGGGCAATCCCAAGCCCAAATACAGGCTGTGTGGAGAATGGATTGAGAGCAGCCCTGAGGAGAAGGACTTGGGGGTGTTGGTTGACAAGAAGCTTAGCATGACCCCGCAATGTGCACTTGCAGCCCAGAAAGCCAACCGTATGCTGGGCTGGATCAAAAGAAGCATGACCAGCAGGTTGAGGGAGGTGATTCTGCCCCTCTACTCCGCTCTGGTGAGACCCCACCTGGAGTACTGCGTTCAGCTCTGGGGCCCCCAACATAAGAAGGACATGGGCCTGTTGGATCAAGACTAGAGGAGGGCAACAAAGATGATCAGAGGAATGGAACACCCCTCCTATGAAGACAGGCTGAGAGAGTTGGGGTTGTTCAGCCTGGAGAAGAGAAGGTTCCAGGAAGACCTTAT
>JAVJGG010000007.1:1806050-1856577 GCA_035590195.1 Aviceda cuculoides | reverse complement strand
GCCACACGTAAAATAACCATTAAGTTTAATAAAATGGCTTAGTAAAGTATTGGCTTTGGATGATCACTCTGTAACTTCCTTTCTACAAGCTGAAGACCGTGCCATTCTACATTGACACAACACGCAGATTAGTTTTCTTTTCATTCTTGATCTTTGTTTCTGTTACAGAAGATAAATCTGGAAGGAGAGAACATTTTTCATATCCTTCAGTGTATTTGTTTTGACATGTGCTTAGTTCTCCTTTCCCCACCACTGTCCACAAAAATACAGGCTTGCATTGTCCTGCAAAGCCTTTAGATTTTTCCACTCCTTAGATGTTTCATAGGTTTATTTTTAACTTGTTTTTACATCATACTGTATGCACTGAAGCCCTTTCATCATTACATGGTTTTCTTGTGAATGCTGCAGTGTGAACATTGTAAATGTGACCACATGCAGACGCTGTAGCATAAGTAGCATGTGCCAACTTCAGCTACTGTATACAAGATATTTCAGAAGGTCTTTCTAGCAGAGTGCATGCACTTTGTCTCCAGCTTCCAGACAACCTATCATATAGCACTCAAGGCAGCCAGGGTTTTTATGGGAAACACATGGTAAGTGAAAGTCACGACCTGCTTAGTAACAAGAATGAAAAGAAACTTTGAAAACAGTGGGTCCGGCTCCTTTTTCAGTTCCCCGGAGAAGCAGAAGTCATGCCATTGAAGTCAGTGGAACTACAGCAATGAAATTCTAATGTTAACCTCCAAATTAAGACTGCTGCATAGCCTTGATGGCGATTAGCTGAATAAGGAAAACGAGTATTTTGATTCAGTGAGCACTCATGTGAACAGAGCCATCACAACTGCCCCATCTGCACACCAGACAATATTTGTCCCCCCCTTAAGAGATCCAAGCCACACAGGTTTTGGGCGATTCAGAGAAATGTTATAAAACCGTATCTGCATTAAGGCTTTATCCTGTAGCATTCAATGGCATAATACCTCCAGCACCCCTGCTCTCTCCCGCATTTACCTGTTACTGTCCTATCTGAGGATTCTGGCTCAAGGACTAGTAGTGGGCACTGGTGGTGGTAATAGAGAGAACTAAAGGCTGATTTACTCCAGGGAACTGGCTGGACAGCCTTCTACTGCAGCAATCTTGACATGGCCATTAAGAGTTTTTCCCCAAATACATAAATTGTAAATCTTTCAGGTAGAAGTCAGCTTTTAAATCATCAAGCACGCAACATCTTCTTGCAAGCACTAGAAGTCAGCTTTTAGCTTCAACTTTAAACACCCACTGAATACAGTTTGATACCCAAATTCTAGGCTGCTGTACCTCCTTGTAGGAAAGGTGCCTTACAGGCTTTTGCACAGAAATAACTACTTTAGAAACATTGGAAGAACGTACTTTGTAATCAGTAGCTTAGCACAGGTGACAAGTTGCAGAATGAGATATTTCTGCAAGTTAAGAAAAAAAAAATCTAAACCTAATTCTCTGCAATCCAGTATTAGGTGATGATGTGCGGCTCTCACAAGCCGAGGAAGAGGGGGGAACACGGACAAACACAACTCCCTGAGCCCAGTCAGAAGAGTTCTGTATTGGCACTGGCAGAATCCCTCCCTCCATGCCACATCCTGTGCTCCTAGCTGCTTGTGAAACAAACAAACAAACAAAAACCCCCACAATGTGTATTACTGGAAAAGGTCAAAAACTGCATATGATCATTCTGGGAGGGCAGGAAGCTTTTTACTTCCCCTTCTTTGGGGAGAGAAGAACGTAGACTCCCACCAAAACCACCAACTTCCCGCACGCAGAAAAGAAAAATCATTTCCAAACATCAGATTGATTTTAGCATAGCAGAGCTTACTCAAGGTAATGCTTTGCAGAAGTGAAAAAAGAAAGATTAAGAAAGGGCAGCAGTAGCACAACCAATTTGAAAATGCCTGAAGCTTAAAACAGATTTGTTCTCCTTCCCATCTTTATTCCCTCTAGTAGGCTACACATTGAAGATTTGCATTTGAAAAGGACTTGCTCATCCTCCCCAGGGGATCAAAGCAGAAGGAAATCTTACTGCTGACTTTAGGAATTCATTCGTTCCCACAGCAACAGAGCCATCACACACACCCGCCCCTGTCAGCTCCGGGAACAGCCCCGGAACAGCCCAGACCTCGTTGGTAGCAACCGCCCCTTTCGGAGGAAAGTGCACGTCTCGCAGGGCTGCAGCAACGAGAGCCATTCCTCTGGAAAGTCTAGGACTTCACCATACCTCTGACTGAAACGGTCTACATGACTTCACTGTGAAGTACTGCGGTTGGAAATTCATCAGCATTGCTTTGCAAGCAACAGAGTTACATATCTTACAGAACGAGACTCCCCAAACACAAAAAAGTGGTTAGAAGTATTCCCTCTAAAAACTGCTTCTCAATAAACATCACGATCCCATCATCTCTAGTCTCTGCAGCTGTTTGCTTTCATGTTTCTTCTTCACCATGTGTCCCTACAACTCTAGATGCTTTGGTTGACATGCATGAACCAGGTGAAACTGATGATGGCACATCTGAATGTGAACTTAGAGATGTATTTGCCCAAAGACAAATGCCTATTTCTGTACACAAAATCATGATATACCACCTTGCCTTTTACCAATGTCACAGAAAAGCCCACAGCTGCTGGCATCTGCTGCCCTTTTACTTTCCAATTATTTTTTTTTTCTGTGAAGAAAAAATAAAATATTTGCACAAATAAGGCTTTGTGGTAAATAATGTAAATGGCCTCAAGGGGGAAACAGCTTTGTCCCAGATGATCCATACAACTCACATGCGAAATAAGACAGACATGAACATAGAGGATAACCAAGCTTCCTTTGGCCTTAAATGTATAGATTCTACTGATTAATAATATCCTTTGGAGTTGAATGTCTTGGGCAGCAATCACATTTACTGAATAGCAGTATAAAAATACTGGAGGCAGTATAAAAAAAAAAAAATATATAAATACTTTTATAAAAATACTGCCCAAAGAGGCAGTCTGAGAGCACAGGAGGAAGAAGGCATATCTGTTCCAGTATTAACTTCTCTAAAGAGGAGCATTGGCATTTTTTTCCTCTATAGGAAGTCACTGAATACTTGCTCCTCTGAGCATAATGGTCTCCAGGGGTGCTGCATACGACAGATTTCAGGAAAACGGTGAACAAAAACATTCAGTGCCATTTCCTCTCCCACCCCACACATGCAAAGACTGACATTTCCATTTGGAAACAGACTTCTTCATTTTGTGCTTAGTGGTCATGTAGATTTTTCTGAAGTCACATCGAGAGATACTTACACTGCCAACTTAACCTAATTTGTTCTTTGCAAATCATTTCAGTTGCTGGATGGTGGTGTGTGTGATAGGAGATATCCTGGGTTTGGCTGGGATAGAGTTAATTTTCTTTCTAGTAGCTGGTATAGTGTTACATTTTGGGTTCAGTATGAGAAGACTGTTGATAACACACTGATGTTTTCAGTTGTTGCTAAGTCGTGTTTAGACTAAGTCAAGGATTTTCTGGCTTCTCCTGCCCAGCCAGCAAGAAGGCTGGAGGGGCACAAGAAGTTGGGAGGGGACACAGCCAGGGCAGCTGACCCAGACTGGCCAAAGGGGTATTCCATACCGTGTGACATCATGCCCAGTATATAAACTGGGGGGAAGTGGCCTGGGGGGATCTCAGTTCACTGCTCAGGAACTAACTGGGCATCGGTCAGCAAGTAGTGACCAATTGCATTGTGCACCACTTTTTTTGTATCTCCTAATTCTTTTATTAGTATTGTTGTCATTTTAATGATCATTATCATTATTATTATTTTCTTCCTGTCTGTCCTATTAACATGTCTTTATCTCAACCCATGAGTTTTACTCTTTTTTCCCCTGATTCTCTCTCCCAGCCCACTGGGTGTTTGGGGACTGAGCGAGCAGCTGTGTGATGCTTAGTTGCCAGCTGGGATTAAACCATGACATCCCAGAAACAAATGGGATGTTCCTTTGATAACATATATCCCAGTTCAAAACCCGTATCAACTTAATAGTCGTAACAATTTTCAAGCAGTGACCTATTCAAGACTTCTCCTGACCTCTGCAATGACAAAACCCCCTAAATCACATCTTTAAAGAAACAAAGTAGAAAACCTAATTCCATGACACTTCAAATACTGAAAAAAACATGCGTATACTAGGTCTTCCTTTATTAAAACATCGAGTTTGCATCTGGTAACCTAAGTGCATCTTGTACTTAATATAACTAAAATTCACAAAAAAAGTCTATTGTGTTATAGGAAAACCTGTCTCACTCAAACAGTAACTAGACAGTGGTTTTAAAGGTCTGACAGGAGAACAATAATGAATCACCAGCATAGAGTTTACAGAAGGAATTTCAGCAGTATAATGGACCTTAAAAAGGTATGAAAAAGATGATGGCACACATCACAGGTTAAGTCAAACATTTGCACTTGTGTTTCAAGAATGAGGAACACCAGCCTTTCCATTGTTCACAATGTTTTAAGACATTTTCCGACCATAACAAAAAAAAAAAAAAAAAGAAACATTAAGAAACATGGGAAAAGTTTCTGGTTTAATTCCTCTCCAAACATGCTTTGAGAGAGCTCATCCCAGGGGAGCAGCAGTGTTTAATGTGAATTCCCCATCTCTGCCATATTAATTGCTGCCATAATTTACCTTGGGAAGCAAATTGAAAATTAAAATTAAATAATCTGTCGTGAGATCGAACTACAAGCAAACAATTTATTCAGTGTCGGGCTGAATGCAACATGGCACTATGCCACTCAGAAAAATGAAGATGACTTTACATAGTATAGTCATAGCAGCAGAATAACTTAACAGTGCTCAAAACACTTTGTGCAAACATTTCATTGTATACTTACATCTATACTTGTCTTACAGCCAAAATGCCTTCCTGTATGCTTATTTGTACTAGTTGCTTCTGAATATTTTCCTCTGCTAAAACATTTCCTTAACAGTGCCATGAAATATGGTGCAATGAATCAATCACACAGCAAAACACCCTACTATTAACACAGCCATTTATAAGAATTAAGCAATACCACTTTTTAACAGTAGCTGAAGGTGGTTTATAATCTTAGCTTATGGACATGGCACAAAAATTAGAAGCAACATTAATTTCTTATTACAAGCAGCATCCTTTGCTCAGAGTAGGACAGAATATGGTATTATGCTATAATGTCACTTTTTAATTTTTAATCATACATACCACTTTGTTAGGTGAACTGCTGCATGTTGAGCAAGAATTTAAAAAAAAAAATAAATAAAACTAATTTGTTTTGCAGCACTCAGAAGATACCACTGACTGGATCTAACTTTCTGCAGCATGAGAGTGATTACAGCACTTGTAGGAGCTCAGTGTGGTCTGGGAGCCATTGCCTCAAGAGAAGCAGCTGTTAACTTCTGTCTTGCCTTTACGTAAAACAGAAGCTTGCAATTCCCGCTCAGCTCTATAATCTCTGTGGGATTCAGAAACTACTTTCTGCCCCTTGCCAGTCAGTAGGTCTCTGCACAGAGCAAGACAGGAACTGTTACTTTTACGCACAGGCAAAACACAAGCAGCTTCTAGTGAGACAGGTTAGTACCCATCACCCTATCACTGCCACCTTATTGTGGATTCAGCTGTTGTGCCTGTTAGCAGAGAAACACAGGGAAAACAGCTAAATCCTATAATTTTGTTTTATTAGTCTGAAGTGCAATATCTGCACTTTATTTTTTCTGCTTCAAGTGCTGTGTGTAGGAACAGAATCAAAGCCCTGGTGATTTGTCCATTTCCACAGATTTTAAGGAGGGTTCTAAATACACAGAGAAAATTGCTCAAGTCTGCATCAATATATAAGTTAATATTTTAGGAAGTCAATATAAGTATTTATTAGTCTTATTAAATGCTGTACAAATAAGTAAGCTTTCTTTGGCTGCTTTATTGTAAAACATGTTCAGAGTGCACACACCTTCAAGGCATTAATTTGTTTGGGTATGGCTGCTTTGGAGAGCACAAGATATAAGTAACTGGAGGAGGCAGGCAAATCTGTTTACAAGTTTCTAAGTGGTACTGAGTCATACCTAATAGAAAACTGCCAATTGTTGACTAAGGTAGAGGACATCTTGGAAAAGATGTGTCCTTGGGAAGAGGAGTGAGATGTTTTCCTGTATCTCCCCAGTCAGAGACTAACCCATCAACTGAAATTTGAGGATGCCTCATTTACCCCTTTCCAGTAATTGGTCCTGTCGTTAACACAGTAAATACATTTGCTAACCTACCTGGGGATAACTGTGTCATTACACAAGAATAATGTAAAAACTGTATGACATGTAACTTCCATATTAGGTAAAATGCACAGTAGGGATAGGTTTTCTAAATCTTCAGGAGCAACTCGAATGTGATTAAAATATTAATCAGACCAAATTGCATAAAGAATATAACTCTATAAAAAGAAAATTGCAAAGCCAAGGAGTTGAGGTCTAGGAAATCCCAAACATAGGTGACCATTCAATCCGAAATCATTACCACCCTTGTGTAGTTACGGGCTTTACTTACATTCCAAAACAGGACCTTTTTGCCAGCAAGATTCTAGGCTCTTCCACAGCATAGTATTTTGCTACTTGAGCAAAGGCAATAACTGATGAAAAGGTTGTTGTCCTCTGTAGATCAGCATGAGACATGACATTGGACAGTGGACTTCACTATAATCTACTGGTACCCAAGAAATTACTAGATTCAGCAATCTCAAATTCCATTCTAGCTCTCAAAAGGAATATGCTTTGTCAGGCATTAACTTTTCTGCTTGTTCCCCCAAACTTCAACCCTTCTTTCTGACAAGTCATCCCTAGTTCTAATCTGTCTGTATCCCAGAGCCCTTTAGAGTAGCCTTTCCATTTTTTCCTCCAAACCACTAATTGCCACTGTGTGCTGTGCAAGCCCAGTTCTAGTGTCCTTAGTGCCAGACATAGCTCTGTTTGGGGCTATTTCTAAGAGTATACACAAAACTTTTCTGTAAGTCACAGCATACCTTTGATAGTAAGGAAATACCACAGCACACCACTGCACTTACTGAACTATGTAGTAGAATTGCAGTGATTACCAAGCTAAGTACAAGGTAGTAAAGCGGCTATGATAAAATAATACAAGTCATAGCAATCAGTTATTATTTTAACAGTCCAAACATTTTAGTAAATCCAAATTCAATGTTGCAACTTATCCCAGTGACTATCCTACATGAGTGTTTAGAGCAAGCTAAAAATCTAGACCTTGCTTACAAGAAAGACCTTCTCCCCACATAATGTGGAATTTCTTCACCTTTTCTACCTTTTTCTCTTTATGAAGTATTTTAAGAGACAGAAATACAATCAAGTATTTCCTCTGTGCTCCAAGTTGAATGAATTGTGATCTGTGTTGCTGCAACATTAGACAGCTACCAAGCCAGGAGATGAAGAAAATAATTACCTTTGTTTTCTGAGAAGAAAATAAGTTATATCTCCTTTTCCATCTTGTCCCTATTGTAATCAGCAGAAAATAGGTTTCACGGAATACATAAGTAAACTTCAAAACTGCTAATATGTCTCATTTTAAGGTCATCATGAGACAGACATTTCTGCTGCTTTAAAATATTACCATTTGTGTAATAACACTAAGCTTTATACCTCGATAGAGAAAACAGTGTTCTTAAAGAGAAGGAAAACCCCTAGTTTTAAAGTATTACTGAATTTCTGATACTGATTTTGTGACTGACTCATTTCCGTCTAATGGTTTGAAGCAAATCCCTGGATCCAAATACAGCCCTGGGAGAAGCCCAGGCTCCAGATGTGAAAGTTAGTTGCAACCACATCTCTGGTTTCAATTAAAGGCACGGGGGGAACCCTAATTACTGCACCCCTGTTTTGGTATGTAGCTAAAGGAAGGACTGATTCCCAAATACTGCTTATAAAATACATATTTGTCATTTAAGTATCACATGTACTTTCATAGGGTAAATATTTTTCCTATGCTAGGACCAAATATCAGGGAGGCACGCTGAGAAGATAGCGTGGGAAAAATACTCTCTTCCTGTGAGTCAATCCTATCTGTGAAAACACTCCACAGCAAGCCCAGCAGGCAGCCTCACAGCACCCGATTCTCTGCCTCTCCGCTCCGGCGCGCAGGTGGAAACAGCAGCCCTTGGTTGTGGCACATCCTCGCACCCTCACCCGGTCCGAAGCATGGCTTGTACCACCAGCTAAGCAACTCGTGATGGAGACACGACCCCCGAAAACCTCAGCATCCTTACGCTGTGGGAGCTCTTGAGGTTGACTGCTCATGGGCATTCTTCCTGAGGCAGAGCTAAAGACACCTCATAAACACCAGAAACAACCTGCTCTACGTAACCACAACACATCATTTGATTTTTTAATTTTTTTTTTTTTGAGAAATTCTGATATTGAACTGATGTAACTGGCAATACCTCAAGTGATCCGGGTACCCAGATGAGGAAGCAATTGAAACAGCAAAACCAAAACCAATCCAAAATGTCTGTAAACTATTCTCACATTTCAAAGGAATGTATTTTAAATATAGCATTTAATCTGCATTTGCAGTCCGTCAAAGCATACTTTCATGAAAATCATAAGAGGAAAGCTAAGAAATAAATTTATGTCTTCAGAACCCTTTCTTTTCAAGAATTAAAATTTGTTGTGAGGACATGTGGTGTTCATGACAGTTAGCAGGAGTTAAATGTAAAGACTGAAGTCTTGCCCATAGCCAATGGAATGTAAATTCAAATCCACAGAAGGGGAGAGCTGCGATTCTAGAATATGAAGTTAATTGTTGTGCCTACTGATTCCTTCCAAATACCTACTTACTGCTGAATCTCTCAAATTTCCCAATGCATATAACTTTACTCATTTAACTGGACCTCTAACTTCAAATGTCTGCAAAATCTGATGTTTATTTAGTTCATAGATCAAAAGGCTTTTTAGAAGCAAAGACAGTAAAAAATAATTGTAATTATTCTATAATAAGAGTGAAATCTAACAACTTTTTATCTCACACTATTTTTTACTGAAATCTTTAGCTAGTATTCATGACTTAGCCAGGATTGCTACATCTTCTATAATAAATGAAACAGTAATCTATTTAAAAATTCCAAATTTTTAATGCATGAAGTAACTTCTCATTTGAGAACCATGGTCTGGATTAACTGTGAAGCATCTTCAGAGATGATAAAATAATTTTCATACTTCTTCAAGGACACTTATCTTGCTGAGACTTGTACATGCATGTATTAATCTAACTGAAGTTGAATGTGGGTAACTGTTTACACAGCTGACACAAAGGTTTGCATAAATAGCATTATTGTTATTGTTTTCCCAAAGATACTGGAGCATTGTAGAGCAATATAAAACATTGATTGTAGTGTCTTATAACATATTGTTAAATATTCCCTTTGTGTTCACAGCTTTAAATTATAATGGAACAGCAAGTTTTATAAATAGAAGTACTGAAAGTTTTATAAATAAAAGTACTAAAAGTTTCCCTGAACTCTATAGATCTTAGAGAACTGTTTGAAAACTAGGTCTGTAGAAAGCAAAGTGTTTCATTAGTAGATTTCAATCGCAGAGTTTTCTGAGTGAATATTTGCCACCTCCCACTTCTGTTTACAATGTCTACAAAATCATTTTCACACTGAAAATCACTGACAACCACCTTTCATATTTATTCATAGTTAAGCACTCATGCCAAATCCCATTGAAATCAATAGCAGGTTTCTGCATATAGCAGGAATAGGATTAAACCTAACAGGTCTGTGACTGTTGTCACAGAAATACTGATTTGCATGTTTTCTTATTTTTGAAGCAAAACGCAGCCTTGGCTTTTTTCTTTTGGGGTTTTTGCAGGTAGGTGTTCAGACGTATGGTAAACACAGAACTGAGGTCATTTGAGATTCTGGAAAAGTTAAAAACTATGCATGGGAAGCTATAACAGGAACTTCTAATTAGTGAAAATGGTTTATCCTGCAGCAGTGAAGTCATGTCCTTGTAATTTTTGTGATAGGGAAAAAATATATTGATTGAAGAGGTGTATTCAACCAGAATAGATGGCTGAAGAGGTGTTTTCACAGCCATCATGCAGCTACTGATTCTGCTTTAGCTAGAGCCCATGGCAAAGAAAGCAGCTCTGAAGAAGAGGAGAAACCAGCTACTTTCCCAATTCTCCTCTGCCATGGTATCCGCAGGGCAGGACCAGCAGGCACCTTCCTTTTTTATTAAATGCTTACAGACATTTTCTGCTACAAAATATGTTTAAAATAATTGAAATTGCTGATTTGGCCATGTGCACTGTAACTTAGTACCTTCATTTTTTATTTTGCTGATTGGCTTGTCATTTTTCACACAACGTATGGGCAGCTATAGGTATTCACAGCCCATCCCTTTCAAAATCTGCTATTTTAAAAAACATTTGAGTACACAAAAGCAGTGGCTCTTATCTTTGAAAAGCACAGTTCCAAAGGCTATCAGCACATCTTGTGAGGCTGAATGCTCTAAGAATACATTACAATACCAATTTCCCTGTTGAGTATATCACTTAGTTGCTTTTCAATACTATTCCAGAAAATACAGCAGATATGTATTGAAAGCAGAGAAAGCTAGGTAAATATGGTAAATGTGTGAATTTATATTGTCTTTAAAATACCTCTCCTGTGCAGACAGGCTGAGAGAGTTGGGGTTGTTCAGCCTGGAGAAGAGAAGGCTCCAGAAGAACTTACAGCAGCCTTCCAGTACCTAAAGGGGACCTACAGGTAGAGGTCCTGGAGAGCTGGAGAGGGACTTTTTACAAGGGCATGTAGTGATAGGACAAGGGATAACGGCTTTAAACTAAAAGAGAGTAGATTCAGATTGGATGTAAGGAAGACATTCTTTACTGTGAGTGTGGTGAGGCACTGGAACAGGCTGCCCAGAGAAGTTGTGGATGCCCCATCCCTGGAAGTGTTCCAGGCCAGGCTGGATGGGACTTTTAGCAACCTGACCTAGTGGAAGGTGTCCCTGCCCATGGCAGGGGTGCTGGAACTAGGTGATCTTTAAGGTCCCTTCCAACCCAAACCATTCTATGATTCTATGATTATCAAGACACTAGAAATCCGTGTCTAGGAATATACATAAGATTTAAGAAAAATCCAGAAATACGGTATTTCTTTGTGAACGACCTCATTAACAACCTTTTAGCTTTTAATTTAACAAGCCTTGGGATTTTTAGAGAGAGGGGAAGAAGACCAAGTACATCAAGCTCTGTATGTTGGGGTTTTTTGTGTTTGTTTTTTTTTTTTTTTTTTTTTAAACAAAACCAGGTCCAAAATAATTTCAGAGAGAGAAAACACTGGGTAATACTGAGCTGCCAACTTACAGTGTAACGGACTGCCCTCCCACATGCACATGACTTTGGTGGTCACAGCTACCTCAGCCTCTGCTGCCGCTCCTCCTTGCCGGGAACATCTGCCTGCAGCCAGCAGCCCCCTCTGTCTGTACCCCCAGCTCCCGCTGCCAGTGCGCAGCTGCAGCAGCAGCAGGGACAACACGCCGCAAGGCCTATGCACCCTCACCCCTGCTCAGATGTCCACCTCCCACTAGCCCCTTGCTTAAGGCTGTCTTCACAGGCGTACCCACCACATACAGGTGTGCCATGGGGGTTTGTGCTGTGGTCTCTCCCAACGTCAAGAGATCTACCTGCCTACAAGCTCCCCAGAAACCTGCCTGGGTATCTTCATGTCACATTTTAATCATGAATCAAAGCACATCAATTCCTTCTGTCAGGCTGCTTGTACAACAGCTTTGAGCATACACTTCAGGTAGAAAGGATCATCACAGGTCAACGATTTGTCTACAGCTAAAGGTATACAGGCTATGGTTAAAACTAAGCTCTGTTACCATCTAGACAGAAGATGGCTCCATCACGTTGTGCCCAAAGACACTGTCACATACAGAAACTAGGCACAGGCAACCCACAATGTTTTAGAAGGTAAGGATAAAACTAACATCTTCTTTAAGTTATGGATAGCACTAGTCAGTAAAAGGTTCAGGTCTCTTCAATGAAAGCTTTATCATAGCAAGGACTTTTCTAGAGGACTTGACAACACAGACCACAAGAGGGGTGCAAGCATTCTGGCAGTACAGTCATTACAAGAAACAAAAATCCCACTCTTAGAGCAAGCCTGCATTTACGATTTTCTTTTATTCCTTTATACCTATGCCTGCTAGCTAGAATGCTAACATTTGAATTGCATTCAAAGCAGAAGATTTATCTAATCTTAACATTTATGCTGGTGTTCAGAGTGACTTTAATACAGATGAAAAAAGAAAACCAAAAGGGGGCTTTCTTCTCTTTCAGTTATCTGGCAACTCTGCGACAGATTTGAGGAGCGACCCTGACGAGGCAGCAGGGCCTTAAAGCTGCACTGGCCCGTTGGGAAGCTGGAGACACAAGGCAAGCAGAGGAAAGGTGAGCAGGGCTAAGTCACAGGCTCCTTGACACAGCAGGACCATAGGGAACACACCTGCACATGGAGCATCGCTCAAGGGAAGGTTCTGCAGAGGTTAAGGAAGTTCTGCATGAACAATGAAGAAACAATTTTCCAAAGTTTATCCATCTTATAAAAATATAGACATTGTGACAACAAGTAGAAATGTTCTAAACCCCCCAAATAATCACAGATCTGCATTCTTGTAAATTTATGGGAGATTTAAAATTGTACAAAATTACTGCTTGTCAGCTGTTAATGACTGCTATGCGTAAAAATGGTTTTCTCAACCATTCAATAGTGGGCAGAGGTCTCTAAATCAGTAAATCCGAGAAAAGTAATTTTTAAGGCTGAGAAAACTATTCAATGAACCTTAGTTTTCCACTCATTATCTTATGTTCAATTATACTGTTGTCACCTCATAATTAGTTTAAAACTTATTACCTTGTTTGTGTTATTCCATTCCCCAGTGTTGGGTTTGCAGCAGAAATTGGCTGAGTAAACGACTGTGCTGCTTTGTGCAATGGGACTGACAGCATATCAAATTTTTATGTTGTTTAACAACAATTGGGCATCGTTTGAGCATAATTCACAGAGGTGTGAAAACAGAATTGTTAATATACTCATTTAAAGCTTCTCAGCTCAAGGAAATTAATCTGCAAGACATTTTTCATAACATATATCCACAGACTTCTATTGATTTTTTTTTTATTAAACTTTTACAATTATGCTTAAAGCCTGTGTCTTCCTTAGTCTCCCTTTTCTACAGCTTCTGTTTCAAAGGTTTACGTGGTAACATGTATTACTGCGCCTGTTTGCAGGAAAGACAAATGAAAGCTGTATATTCAAATACACCATGTATCATCTCTTTCTTTTACCAGTTTAGGAGAGGCAGCTCTTTTTCCCCACTCTCATTTACCATCCTTGTTTAAAATAAAAAATTAGGAGGTTACAGAACAAACACTAGGTTTTGCTCATATGAGAAGGACAGATGGGTATCTTTCTGAAATATTTATTGGTAGTCTTTCAGTAAGTGGTAGTAAGAGGGTAACAGATACCTCAGCAGCAATAAAGGGGACTCTCCAAACAAATCAGATGTGGAAAGCTAGAAGCACAGAATAGTAGTATCTGCTGTGAAGATGCTCAGTCCTGCAAGAAGTACTCTCAGCACATGAGAACAACGTAGTACGAAAGGCGTTGATGCTGACATTACACTTGCCACCACAGAAGTTTGCAACTGTGTCTATTTTCAATGTTTAATTAAAAAAACTAAATCAGCTGTTAAAGGCAAGGCTCACACATTCTCTTCATGCAGAACAGTATTGTTATCAAGGTCTTCCAGGAACAGAGAACAGAGCCAAACCTCAGCAACAAATGGTTTTATTAAAACCTAGCCCTGTGAAACCACCCTGGTGCTTGTGGAAGCATACTTAACCCAAACTTGGGGGAAGTTTTTCAACAACAGGCCCCTCCTAGTAATATAGCTGGAAATTGAATGGAAACCTGACAGAGGAATGAGGTCCATGCTCAAGAAACACTGTGAAATGTGACAACCAAAAGCCTGATGTTCACTCAGACATTCTAAATCTCAACCTGTTTACAACTAAAACCAGACATATTAGACAGGTATCCTACCTAAATTCTAGCAGCAGTGATTTTCCCAATCTTGGTTTTCCCTGGTATTTTTCATCACCGAAATTAACAGTTCACTGTTCTTAGAAATGGTATTTCTGACTCAGAGAGAATAATATAGACTACACCACCTTTCTCAAAATATGCAATTTGCAGCTCCCTCTACATGGAAAATTGCCATGATCTGGTCACAACCATATCTTTTAATAGACTGGGGAATCAAAACAGAAAAAGGAAAAGAAAAAAAAAAAAGAAAGAGAATGGTATGCAGGCTCTTTCAGGATGTAATCTGTGCATAACCTGAAAGTAAGCTCAGGTGAAACTCAGGCTGCTTAGCATTTTCCTAACACTAGGAGAGTAGACCAGGTCACTCAAATAAAAGGAATACAGCATTCAGGAGTAGACTTATTACGGCTTCAGGCTTAAAATCGGAGAAGAGACAAGCAAATCTGCTACCATAATGTTCTAGGACTTCTTTCTCCCTGATCTACAAAGAGGTTTTTCATGACTAGCCCAGTTATTTTGGTAGAGACTATGAATGGACTGTGTGGTCCTGCTTCATTCAAAGAATTATAGTTCATCAGGCCAAGGAGATTTGCTTTACCTGATATAGCACATTTAGTCAAACAGGTACTTGAGTGGGCTGGTAAAAATCTCTTCTATGTAACAACCTTTACATATAAGTAGCTTTTTCAATGCAGTTGCCAAAGCATTGGTTTTATTTCTACATCTGCTTATGCTGTTTTATCAAAAGCACACAACACTGGAGCAAGCACACAGCAATTTCAGAAAGTTTTGTCTTGAGGATTATCTTTCCTCCCAGAAATATTATGTCCAGATGCCAAACCAGAAACTTCAGACTTCTCACACATTAACAAGATTTTTTAAAAATAGTTGTGCAAAGACTTCAGGACAGGAAGACTTTACCCAGCAACCTTTATTGCTACTCATAGCAGAGAAAATGTAGTGAACTACTTGCATAGGTTTCAGGCATTGCTCCCTGTTCACTGCTGACATCTGACAGATCACCACAAAAAGCAAGGCAACTCAAGGCCAGTGATCACTATTTTTCAGGAATGAGTCCAATCCAGAGAATGAATGATGTTTACAGGACACATGTGGAGTTTGCAGAAGGAGCCTAGCCATCCGTACGACAAAAGTCCACAAAGTCAAAGAATTGTGTAGAGTTTGATATTGTCTGGAAAGTATAGGGAAAAAAAATTGCTGAGAGAGGCAGCAGAAGATCCAAACTAAATGTACTTGTTGAAAATGCAAGATGTCCTTAACTGAGCAGTGAAATATCTCATCTACAGTGTTAGAAAGCTGGAGAACAGATGAAATAAGATCTAGAATAGCAACATTTCTTGGGCTATTGTAATAATGGCAATACAAGCATTTATGGGGTAGAAAACTACAGTGCTACATTGTACACAGAGACAGATATAAATGTACCTTTTCCAAGCTTTCAGCGCTTCTCTCTCAAACTACAGGAATGCCCACAGTTACTATCTGTGTGTATCTAAAAGCACAACCATTTGGTTCATTGCTAGCTTATCCATACTAGTAAAGGTGATAGTAATTACACTGCCCTTGGCACAAAAGGACTGCTTAGACCAGCATGAGCTATTATGTGAGAGTTTGGAGGCTATTCCTACATCATTAATCTATTTTGCTAGTTCAAGTAAGACTAGGATAGTTCAGACTGCAAGAGCCTTTAGGAGGTCTCTAATCCAACCTCCTGCCCTGAATAGGTCAGCCATGAGGTCATGTTGTTACAAATTGGTTGCATAACCTGGTCTAACTTCAAAAATTGGATGCTGGAGGGTATTTGGATATACAGTGGGTGACAAAAAAAAACAAACCCCCAAATTACCCTGGAGATTAAGAAACACAGCCTTGTCCGTTCTTGCCAGGTGAATGAATGCTTGTTCACTGGCAAGAGATTGAAGTGCCCCAAAACAGGCAAGCTGGAAATCTCCAAAGCAGCAGACTGATGATGGAAAACAGTAGGGCATACAAAATCTTTTTAATGAAAATGTGAAGGACAACGGAATTTATTGATGTTGTTTAAAATACCTATCTACCCTCTTACAAGAATCTCACATGCTTTCAGCAAAGGAAAACAATAGTTCTATTTATAAACACTTCTTTCAAATAAGCATTTTGTTTTTCTTTGACAATCTTTCTGATCAAAAGATATCTGCATTTTAAGTGTTATTGTAAACTAAACAGATTTAATCGCCCGAGAAAACAATTATTATTAAGAACATTATTAATTGTGTGTTACCACTTAACAGCATCTATAGACATGGAACTCAAAAGCAAATTCATTTGCATTTGACAACCTAAAGGGCTCCTTATCTACTATGTAGCTATGATTTTAAAACTTTATTTGTTTCCTGAAACTAGATATAAGGCCCTCTCCTGTGGTAACAGTGGAGTCACTTCCAAGCTCCCTGAAGGTTCCAATTTGTTTACTAAGCAAACATCTGTAGCCTATGAAGAGTTAATGGATGCTTGATACCACTTCTGCTGGAGATTGCCAACCTTGCAGCAAAACCAACAGGACACGACACAGCCCCATACCTGCACCACTCCACCCCACAGTAGCAAGTCTTCAGGTAAATCTGGTTTTGTCAAGGGTTTAAGCCAAATAGCAGATTAAAATGGATGAGACAGCTCACTCTTTTCTGGGGATGATACTTTTGGCAGTAAGTAAAAAAGGAGACAGGTAACTTTAAAATAACCACAAGAAGAGTGTTGTGGTTTAACCCCAGCCGGCAATTAAGCCCCACACAGCTGCTCGCTCACTCTCCCTCAGTGGGACAGGGTAGAGAATCGGAAGGGTGAAAGTCCAAAAACTCGTGGGTTGAGATAGAGACAGTTTAATAGGTAAAGCAAAACAAAACAAGGAAATCATTCACCACTTCCCATGGGCAGGCAGGTGTTCAGCCATCTCCAGGAAAGCAGGGCTCCATCACGCGTAACCCTTACTTGGGAAGGCAAATGCCATCATTCCAAATGTCCCCCCTTCCTCCTTCTTCCCCCAGCTTTATCTGCTGAGCACAATGTCCTATAGTCTGGGATATCCCTTTGGTCAGCTGTCCCAGCTGTGTCCCTTCTCAACTCCTTGTGCCCCTCCAGCCTCCTCGCTGGTGGGATGGGGGGAGAAGCAGAAAAGGCCTTGGCTCAGTGTGAGCCCTGCTCAGCAATAGCTAAAACATCTCAGCATTACCAACACTATTTTCAGCACAAATCCAAAATATAGCCCCGTACTAGCTACTATGAAGAAAACTATCCCAGCCAAAACCAGCACAAAGAGTCATCAGAAGTAACACAGCAGAACCCTAAGAAAAGCTGCATTATTTTGAAGATATGTCCAGCCTAATCTACCAGTTAGAAATATCTCCGTTCTTTTTTTCTTTTCCTTATTGAGGAAGCAAGTAAAAACAAGCAGCTCATCAATATCCCCACAGCAGCCAAATTTGGAGTTACTCAAGCAGTGATTTTTCTGAATTGACAACAATATCACCGAAACTCTACCATTCATGCCACAAGAAGGAACAATACATATAAATGGATAGCAGCACTAGTTTGGTTGGTGTTTTCTTCACCATAAAGGCAGAAATGAACTTTTATACTGTGATGAAGTAGAGAGATAGATAGACAGCTAGATAGATAAAACAATTAAGAAATGCAGCAGTATTACTGTTAGTGTACTGAAATACACTAATACGATGAAGATACCAAAAGAGAGAGCTGCCTCCTGCTGTTAAGGTAAGGCGCTCTCTGAACTACTTTCCAAAGCAATTGGTTTAAATTGAGTTCTGGTATCTCAGGCATAGAGTAATCAGGGAATTATATGCTGGTTTAGAGAGAGAAAAGATGAGAGAGAAGAATAACTCTCCACACACGAAAAGGAATGAAAACATTCTAGCAAGATCACCTCCAGGTTTTAATTTAAATGCGTGCTTTAAATGCACTGTTACCTCACTTTCTTTGTCCAAAACATACATTCTTAGAATATTTAGCAAGCAGGCACACTACATGCTTTAACATAGCAATTAATACAAGTTATGGGTAAAATCATGGATCTGCTGAAGCCATGGAATTTACGCTCAGTTCAAATTGCACATGGATTTCATTTTCAAGCCTTTTTAAAAATGGATTAGTGAAAAGAAAGCCCACCTAACAGATTACCAAAACTTTTAACCTTCAGAAACTGCACAAATCCCTATTATCAGCTATAAGAGAAATGTAAAAATACTCCAGATGATCCAAAATATCACAACTGTCATCAAGGCATTAGCACCTCAAAATTTAGAGTCCCAAACAGATGCTTTCACATTCTAAATGACAGACTTGAACAGGAGTAGTTTCATTAGGATACAAATGGCTTTGAACATTATCTCTAGCCTTTGAGTCCAAAATTATGGCACTTAAAACTGGCATCAATTTTGGCTGCTGATGAAAGGAGCAGTTCTACATATTTGTCATTCCTGACTTCTCCTTGCTGGCACTTCCCTTGGGCCAGCATCAGAGGCACGAGTTGGATGCAAGGTTCTGCCACAGTTCACCTCTGAATCTCAGAGCTGTAGAGCTTCCAAAGATCCCACAGACTTCAAGTGACAGAGTAGATGTGCTGAAACCTTTGAAAAGGATCTCAGTACCCAGAGTCTCTATTTGTACCAAAACAGTTCCCCCCCTCCATACAGGCTGGACAAAGAAAAAATTATTAATGTTTGAATAAGAGCAACTTCACTCTACTGAAAGTTGTGCTGTTGGAGATGCTGTCAAACACTGATGAAAACCATGGGACTGCCTGAGGTAAACTTGAAAGAAAATCATCCAGCTAGCTTTGGTAGTTAAACCTCCAGTTAAACACTGACAGTTAAACTGTTGAATCTATAAACTGGTTTGTTGCCAACACTGTTGATCTTAGCACATAGATAATATTCAAATATCTTTCACTACTGTGGAGATGGTAGCCTTCTGTTAGAGGAAGCTGGTATCTTATGTCAGTCAACTAAATTGCTGCGGAGATTCTGCATTTGTTTGGCCTGTTTCACCTTCTCATTCATATGCTCACTTCAACTTCTGCACCTTCCTCATCATCAACTGAACACTTCACCTTCTTACTGTTGCATCGGGCATTAGCAGCAGCAGCGATCGATCTGTCCAGTTCTATTTACATTAGTCTAAGTACCAGATGCATTTGTCCTGTATCAGAAAAAAAATTAACTTTTGTGAACACTGTAATCTGTGATGTAACACTGTTCTTTGACAAACAAGCTGTTGGTGCTTAGTTTCAAACACCACTGCATAAAGGCCTTCTTCCTTTCCTAGGGTTGCCATAACAACAAGCGGAGCTGTGTCATTTTGCTAAGTAATGACAATGACAAATATGTAAGAAATGCAAAGGTCTGGGGAACTGGGACCAAGATTAGAGCTTCTCTCCCTGCCTTTACAAAACATTTTACTGTGGATTCATCCTGCAAATCCTAAGCTGTTCCTATGGGAACATGAGAAATAGCTAGTGTTAGTGCTCCGTGTTGCCTCATTTTTCAGAAAGCCAGTGTTCTTCTTGTGGATGCTTTGTCAAGACATAGCACTGCATTAGTAATAAGGAGTACAGGATATGATCTTGAGCTCACGAATGCCTGCAAAAATCTTGAATGAATCCTAATTTTACAGTGTAATAAAGTGATAATGCTGTCAGACCTTTTTCTCTTTAGTAGGTAAGAAGGGGTTGCAGCAAAGATGCCATTTTATTGAATGAATAAGATCATGGACAGGTGACTCAAGAAGTCAGGAAGCTATTATCTGAATAATTCTTCTGTTGACCATGAGAATAGATAGTATTTTCTTCTTAATTAAATCAAGAATAACCCCTAGGACACCAAGAGGAAAGACAAAGACTGACATTCTTACCACTTTATCATGAAAGCTATTTTTTCAGGTGATTTTCATTTGGGATCACTCAACCTCTAATTTAACAGAAAAATTAATGTTACTTAATTTTTCCAGATCGGAGGAAAGGCAGTCTTTTAGCGTACATAGCCAAAACATTTTCCTTTTTATGCACTTTCAAAATTTAAGTATTCTCTTTTCTTGCCTACTACTTAGAATGGTTACATTTTCCTTCTTTTTGTTGCATCTATTAATCAAAATAAAATGACTGAAACTACAAAAGATTTACCCTAAATGCACAGAAAGCAAGAGACATCCCTCGCGCTTCTAACTTTCTTCTAAAATCATCACATGCACAGTGGCTGTTCCACGACTCCAGTCCCCAGATGCGATGACCATGACTGTTCCTAGCTAGACACTATCAGTCCTACACTTCCTTGACGTAAGTACAAAACACCTCTCCAGTCGCCCTGTACTCCTGCCTCCTTCCAGGCTTGGTACAGCTTCTGTAGTGTTCCTGGAATCTGTCAGTCCAAGAAAAAACGGACTTGTATCCATGTTGAGCTAATCACCTCTTCTACAGGATCTTCTGCTGCCTTATTTCACTGCTTCCATTAAGCTCCCCTGAGAACTGTAGGTCCGTACATGCTGATGTTAGCAGTTTAGGGCTTTAAGGGACTTTCTACATCTGCCTTGGGGTTTTTATGCCAATACAGAGGAGAAACAATACCGAATCGGAAATTCATCTAATGATATAATCCACAAACTGTGAAGAAATCGCATTTGTTAACAATCATTAATATTGATTTACTGTGACAACTACACAGCATCTATGCTTCTCTTTTCAGAAAGCTGAGATGTTTAATGACAAATGAGGTTAAAAAAGAAAATTAAAAATCATAGTCCCTTGAACAAACATTTTGTATGACACACACCATCTGTTTTAAAGCAGAACTCTCTCTGTATTGCAACGGGGCTGATAAGCTAAATCAGGACATACCTGAATATCAAGAGGGAAAAACCTATTGCTATAAAGTTTAATGACAGCCCAACAGCCACTGCTGTCTTTAACTAAAACAGCATTAAAAAAAATTGACCACAAGTGCTTAATGGAATCAAACAAGGTTTATGAAAGGGATGTAGCTGTAGTAATTAATCTGTCCATATGAAATAATTATTTTCACTTATTAGAAAAAATTGAAGTTGCATAACAAGCACGTAGTCGCATGACAAGCCAAGCCAAGCCACAAAGATAGGAAAGAGAAAATTAGGCACTGGTGAGATGGACAGAGTATACCAGTATGTTTGACCACAAGTTTCCATAAATGTAACAAACATTGCTGCTTCTCTAGATGACTAGGTTTCCACTACAGAACTTCAGGCACTCAAATAAATTAGATTAGATGGTGAGAGATAAGGTGTCCCAAGTTCCCCAGAGAGAATTGTGATACATTCTGGAGATGACATCTAGCGTATAACATCAAGTCTTTTATCATTATTTTAGTAATCATGTAATAAATCCAGCAAGCAAGTTCTGAGATTTATATAGCCTTGAAACCTCCCGAGTCTCAAAATCCAAGTAATTTCATAGTGATCTTGACATAATAGAAAACCAAGAATTTCATATACACACATAAACCCCGCCAATACAGGTAGACATAACTCACACAGGCTCATACACCTGCAAACAGTAACCACAGTGGCAGTTTAAAAAAATTTCTTCTTACCTGCTGCTGCTTCAGAACTGATGCTATCTTTAACTACACAAGCTGGACTTACGGGCAAAACGTCATCATCAAAACTGATCAGATCTCTTTCCACATCTAGTTTATTTTGCAAAGCAGGTGCTGAGGAGTTGGCTGCAGGTGACAATTCCCCCAGAGACTTGAAAACTTTTTCTTGGGCAGATACAGAAGCCCGTGGGGGAGCAGCAATTGGTTTCAGTGAGGCCAAAGAAAGGGCAGGATTTTCTGCATAATGTGACTTTTTAGGAACGAGAGGCCTTGGAGCAGGAACGGGAAATTTCTTTTGTCCATCGCAGTTCTCTGCAACTGATCCACTCCTTACATCAAGAAAATCACTACTGCTACTTTTAACAAGGCCAGGTTTTGGCTTCTTTGGCAGCTCAGGTTTGGTTACAACACTGCTCCCAACTACTTCAGGTTGAGACTGCAATTCCTTGGAAGGTGTTGATTTGCTTTCTGTCCATGCATCCCAGTCTCCTGAAATTCTGCTTACCCCTGGCTTTGGAGCAACTACTGGCTTCTTTGCAGTAACAGGTCTTGGGGTGAATGAACGAGGGGCAATTTCTGGCTTTTTTGATAATCCTGAGGTATCATTAGTTCCTTGGGATTCAAAAACTTTGATCCTTGAAACAATACTATTTTGGCTTTTTTCTGTACTCATGCTGTCCATTGCCAAGTGATTGCCTAGTAAGCTATCATCTAAGAGAGGTGGCTGCTGAATTGGAGCTTGCTGCCTTTTTGTGGTAGACTGGTTCACTTCTCCATTGTCTATCTTACTTTCAGTATTTTTGACCACAGGTCTGAGATTGCTTCTTGATCTTGGCTTTGGCACAGGACGTATCACAGCATCGGGATTTTCTTGGCACCTCTGACCTTCAGACACTTCAAAAACTATTAAGGGATTCTCATTTTCTGAAAGACACCTATTCAGGAGAGATGCAGAAGGCCTAGGAGGTTTAAGAGGACTCTGCCCTGCTAACAGAAAAGAAAAGGTTTCAGTTATTGTTCCAGAACACTTTATTTATGTTATTTTTTGTCAGCCATCGGAATGGTAAACATGATGGCTTTCATTCAAAACTTACTGCTGCTTGTGAAACTGCAGTTCTCTTTCTAAAAAGATGAATGAAAAAAATATACAAACTCTAGGAAGAAGCTGAAGATTGCTAAAATGCATGGTATATACACATTGTGAGTTCAAAACTACTTGTTAGCTTGCAGCATGAGGGACATGCAAGCAACATCTAGACCAAAGAATAGTACAGTAACTTCCCCAGCTTGGTTTGCACACTTTTCAGTTTGAACGTGTAACACTGCTGCTATCCTGATTGGACATCTGACCTCCTCTGGCCTTAAAGCAATTGCCATTATGGCCAAATCGCGCAAAACTTTCAAGGTTCAATCATAGTCTGACCATGAATGCAATGGCAGTTCTTCAGAAGAGGGGATTTTTACAGAAATTTACAGCAGTAATAATTCACAGAAATTTAACTGTTATTCATAATAAATGCTGCACAGACCAATAATAAAGAACATCTTCAGGAGACAGAGTAAGATTTGCGTCAATAAGAAATCCAAAACAGCCTCACCTGGATAGCTTGCAGATTCCCAGTGTGTAGGCACACTAGTTTTTACATTACTTCCTGGCAAATGGCTGATTAGTTCCTCCGGAAAGTCAGTTTGTGTTGCAGAAGTAGTGGTATGCCTAGGAGCAGCAGCATTATTGTTATTTGTTGTATTGACTTGCACTTGATTGATTTCTTTTATCACCTGCTCATATGATGGTGGAAGCTACAAAACAGAGAGATAAATATTAATGTACGTCCAGATGTGATCCTTTAAAAAAAAAAAAAGCATATAAATTTAAAAGTACTAAATTAATATATGCACAGGAAAAGAACACTGTCATAGTCTTTTATTCAATGCGATGAAAGTCTAAGCAAGCAAAGACTCTGTTCCTCTCTAACTTAATGTGCTTTCTACCTTTGTAAATCAAACACACCTCATGTAAATTCACGCTCACCTCAGCAGGAACATGCTCATTTCTCCTCCACTGAGCATGAGATGAAGCAGAAGGGAATCCTAATCCATGGGGAGTGACAGGGTTTGCACCTGGAAACCAGGAGGATGGCCGGAGGGGTTCAGCAGCAACTATTGTAATTTCAGGACGCCTGGAAATGAAGGCAAAGGGGAATAATTACCTAAAACATTTTAAAATAGTTCTTTTAAGTATAAAAGACCAAGGTTTTCTCAGCATGGGAAATCAGGCCTTTTTGATTTAACCAAAGATGTTTTTCCACTATTTCAAAGTAACTTACCTGACCTTTCTAACAAGCACTTAGGCTTCCATTCAAAGGACCTAATTAAATGCCTAAGCCAAGAAGCAGGTTTACTGCCTTCAGTGAAATAATTTACATGTTTAAAGTACTAAAACACAAGTGTAACTCAAGTAGATAGAAGAAGTCTTAGTCTTCACTGGGTAATGAGAACTAATCATTTGTTTGCCCTTAGCCTGCTACAATGTGAAAACAGCAGGACAGCAGTTAAAACTGCTTCTGGCTGGCTACCTTAAAGCTTGTCTACCCTCAGACCTCTAGGGAAACCTCCCATGGTGCTGAAGTGGGGCAGAGCAAGCCTCAGGAGGCCTTTGGGACAGGGCTGATCTGCTTACAGCATCTAGCACAATAGGGACTTCTGTGACAGTTAAGGACCCATAGGTACTACTCCTGTTTTATCACTATAACGACTGCTTTAGAGCATAAGCTGCCGTGACAGCCCACCTTCACAGACCACGGCCCCCAGAGTACCACTGACCAGTCTCACACAAAATACACTTTGAGAAGTGAGTTTTGTGAGTAGATGAAGCATCTGCTACAAAAGCCGCTGCCTGCTGACAGAAAAAACCTGCACAAGCATAACTTCTAAAACTGTTGTAAAAACCATTAAAAAAAAAAAAAAAAAAAAAAAAAAGAGCTACAATTTCTTCACACCTGAAATAATGGCAGACTCAGTTCACCAGCTATCCAGGGCGGTGACCTCCTTTCTCAATACCCTTTGAGAAACTGGAAGGAGGCCTAAAAGTGTGCTTATTTTCATTGTGAAGTGATTCTGTAAATAGATGTCAGGAAAGTAAAACAGTTCTGCAGAGGTTTGGTGGTTGGTTGCACTGTTTTTTTGAGGACGCATACAAAAATTGGTGAGAAAACTCCTCAAACTCTTAACCTACCCTGTGCTTAAGAATCACAGTATTTTTATTTTATTCCAAGCCTAATTTACTTTTAAACACACTAAAGATAGAAAGAAGGAAAAAAAAAAAATAGAGGAAAAATCCATAAAAACTAATACTGTGACACAATCTAACAAGCCTTACAGTAACACCTAATTGCAATACAAATAACAGCATCATACCTTCTATCCCTCTGCTGTTCGCTATGGCTAGAGGTCCGAGAAGCTATTTAAAGAAAAGAAACAAGTTTTGAAGAGGTTAAAATATACTGTCACAGCAATAAGATGAGGATAATAGCAGAGCCTTTACCAATCCACTATCAACGAAATGGAGAACATACAGCATCTGATCATAAATTCCAGATTTTAAGAGTGGCCAAGTTTAAAAAAAAAATTATTTGTATTAAATATGAGGAGAAGTTTCTAAAAGGTTTAGGGTGCAGTTTCATAACCTGTTTAAGTCATTCTATGTCCAAGTTACCACCAAGAGAGATGGTCCTGTCCCCTTTTTCCTTCCTCACCACACATGCCTGCATTCTGCATTGCGGTGACCCTAGAGTCGAAACTTCTTTGTCTGTAGCCAAAAAATTCATGAATAAAACAAAAAGAAGTGTTAAACATGTCTGGCTTTGCTTTGATGGCTCATTTCTGAGATGTGTTCTTTAATCTTTTTTTAATGTCTCTTTTTGTTTGTTTTAGAGAAGGGAAAAGTACTAAGGCACAAAATCTAAGAAGCTATTTCACCCCCCTTTATGTAAAAATGTAAAAAGAAAAAATTAAATGTTCCCAGCTAGAAACTTCCTAAAGTTTAATCACTTGTGGATTAATCTCTTCGGTTTTTCTGTTTTTGCCATATTTATATTCAAATAATTTTTTCAATGGCCACATTATATTTTCTTTTTTATTTCTTTAGAGAGAAAAGGAAATTATCCGAGGGACAAATTTTTGCATAGCAAGTGCAATTTAGGAAGTGGTAGAGTCTTATTGTGCAAAAACTGACAATTATGCTGTTTCTGTGCCATCACAGAATCATTAGCTGAAATCGGCAAAGCATACTTGATTCAAGAGTTGCATAGTGGTGTGTCAAACATACCTCTTCTACAGGGCATTTTTGATGTGCACTATTCATGAGTGCTAGAGGAAAAAAAGAAGGGGTTACAGGAGAGGAAGAGGAGGTGAAGGAGAACAAACCAAGGCTTCAGAGTGACAGAAACCATGATCAAATGGGTTAGTCACGCAAGGACAGCGCACATGCCAGTGTTGTAAAAGGACAATTGTAATGTCTATTCACAATATAGTTTCTTAAAAAACTCAAATAAAAGCAGATTTTCTTTCTAGTCTCATGCTGATTTTAACAATGGCTGTTTAGAAGCTTCCCTTGCAATAAATTAACCGTGAAGAATATAACTGAATATGGAAACGTCCACTGAATGGCTCAACAAAGAGCCACTGGAGGAACAAGGATAGGGAAGTCAAATCTCTGAATGCTTTACTTAGTTTAAAATCATGGTTTATTTGGGTCGGCACTTTTTCCCTTCCAAAAATAATGGGTTACACTGAGGAGTTGATACAGATGCAAAGAAGCTGGGATCCCATAATTTATACTCTCGCCTATCAAAGAGGTATGGGCAGGCAGGCTGATCCTAGTAAGAGGCACACCTCAAAGTTTTGGGCATGACTGCAATTCTCCTAAACCAGTTCTGTAAAAATTGTTTGCCTAAAATAAGTAAATAAAAATCCCCTACACCTCACCTTCACTTTCTTCTTCAGAGATCTTAACACAGGACTGATCTAATACACACATCAAAGGAAAAAAAAAAAAACTCACCCAAACCAACCAATTCCAAGGTTACTTTTGCAAAGAGGATGGAAGAAAGTGTTCATTTGGTAAATGTATTCAATACAACTGCTTGGGGTATAGCCAAATTACAATGATAAGGGCATTATAAATAAAAGCTAATTAATGACGGATGTAAAACTGAATTGATAAACCTTTTAATTTCTTTCATTCTTTCTTCATTTCGAGAAAAATTTTACATGCTGTTTTCTCCTGTGAGACTCTAAATGTACTTCTATTTATTAAAGTTATTAAAACAAATAAGAAAAACCTAGAAAAAGTCTGAAAGACCTTTTTCCTCTCTTAACATAGGCAAAAAGACTCTAGTGAGGCATCTATGTAATCCATCAAACTCCAAATTTCAAGTAAACAAGTAAGCTCACTTGAAAACAACACATTTAAAATATTTATATAAAAATAACTTTACTAGTAGATATAAACACATCTTTTCAAAAGGGCTAATAGCCAAGCCATCATATGTTTTCAGAATGTGCTCATTCTGTCTGAAAAAAATAAATCTCCCAGGCATTTATGGAATCAAGCTACTTCCATGTACATAAACATTTCATATAAACATTTATCTTTTAAGGACCTTGACAAAGTTCTTCCCTCCTTCCATCAACCACTCCCTTCTTTTTGCTGTCACATTTTTGTTACAACCACACTTTTAGAACATCTTTTGTTTGGAAGCTCTTAAATACACAGTAGGAGCAGAGGTGAAAGCTACTGCATCTTCTGCTTTTATGTATTTCTTAGAGTTCCACAAATGCTAGGGAAAAGAAAATACAAACTTTCTAAATAATTCTTGCACCCGGACTTGCACAGCTTTCATTCCTTTACCATTTCAAAGAAATGAATTTGAATTAAAAAGTGCATGAGAGAAGACATTAATTTTTAAAATACAGCAAACACCTGATTTAAAGACAAAAGAAAAAAAAAACTGCAGCCATTTTTCTGGCCTTGTGGTCTTTTGATCCTGTAAGTCATTCCCTTTGTGGATTGCCTTGAAAAAGCATGTTATTAATTTCTCCCCCAGATTTCAAATTATGACAGCCCTAAGACTTAAAAACCCTTTCTTCCATCAGGGGAATCAATGGAAATGTATTTCCAGGACAGTTGGCTCCTCAATTTCCACACTAAGAAATGCTCAGGATGAGAACTGTTGACATTTCCAGAAGCATATGCTTAGTGATATTAAGTAAAAGGTAAACAAAGGTGTTAAAGAAGAGATGGGAGAGGAAAAACTCAGTGCATAAAATCTGCACTTTTTCATCTTATCACTTTATTGGTCTCAGGTGAAAGAAAAAAAACATCAAATCAACTCATAACATTGTCACTATTTATTTCCATTAGTGTCAATGAGGCATCTAAATGTGTTTAACCTAGTATAGTAGAATTTAAGCAAGTAAAGGATTAATTGTAATACTGTAAATAGAGGACAGATCAGTGACTTGTAGATTCATTTTTTTGTACATTTTTCTTACAAGCACTATTCAGTGGGCTTTATCCAATTATTTTTGAATGTGCAGTGGTAAAGGGTACTCCGTTTGTGCTGTATACTTATGTTTAGAATGTTTTTCCTCTGTTGTTTTTTCTCTGGGTCCTGCTTTTCAAGTGCACTTAATATCTCATTTGTATTTGAAACACATACATATTATGGTGCAGGGGGCATTTTAAACTGCGAGATCAAGATGCCTGTAAGTACAGCCACCCTTATACCACAAGCCTAAGAATTGCGATGCTACAGACGAGCTGGTGGCAACAGAAGTCTGACATGCACTTTTGAGTCTTTGGAAGAGAGCTGAGCTAGAACTTTGGTCTTTCAGGCAATCTTTATAGGCAATATAGAGGCAACTATGAAGTTCATTCAGGGATCTGCTGAGATACCATCCTGCTGTGAGCACTGAGCACTTCTACAACATAGACACTGCATAATAATATTTGTATGTTTCCATTAGCAAATTCGTGTGAAATACTGAACAGTTTTGTCATTGCAGAGTCTTTTACAAGTAAGTTTTATTTTGCATCAAAGATTGGAACCATAGCCTCAAATAGCCCAAGGCTTGTGGGAAATCAAGCTCCAAATTTTTCTAGTGATTTTTATCTATTGTTCTTCCAGCAGCTGTGAGTAAACACAATCCTGCCAATTAACTATTTCAGTTAATTCATATTAACTATTATTAATACGTTTAAAAGTAATAATATTACTTTCTACGACAAGGACATGTGCTAATATTTAAAAACACAGCTTCTTTCAATGCTTTTTTAACACCGAGCTAGACATTTTTACCATCAATCCTATGAAATGTGTAGATTATTACACTGAGAAGTTATTTTTCTCACTATATAGCTGCCTAGGAATAAAGATTATTCATTATAGCATCTCAAGGAGAGTCTCAAGAGTGGGCAAACACTCCCTCCCTTACCTACAAAGTAATACATCAGAAGAGCTGACAGAATGGTCCCACGCCAGAGGCCACACTTGCGGTCTTTGCAATACCAAAGGTATTGCATGGCTGTGGAGGCTCTTCTTCAGGGAACACTAAAAGAAGCAAGTAATCCTCAAGCCAAAACCAGAAAAAAAAAGTCTGATTTCACCCAAGATCTGATTAGACTATTTCTGTAAAAGTGGGGGTTCAAACTAATTGGAAATTTTCATGCATCTCTGAAGAGTTGAAGCTTTTCTCCTGATGGCACAAGGGGGAGGTCTCATTCCTTTTCCTCTAGTTCTTCTAGGCACCTCAGGGAAATGTTAGGTTGTCTGACATTAGAGCTGGGCTGATGTAATACTTGAATGTAGCTAAAAGAGATGGTGATGCCCAATTTTCCTTCCAAACGTGGACTTTTGTCCCCCCCGAATGAGCATTAGCATGCATATGACCCCACAGTAAGTGAGGTCAGAATGTTAAAAAAAAAAAAAAAAAGAAAAGAGCACTTTCTCTACAGTTTTTGTCAATTTTCTCTCTCTGAACCTGCTCACCTTGGGCTCAGACCACCAGCAGTACAGGGGAAGGAACGTGCCACCCCCAAGAACAATCTCTGTTTCCTCCTTCTGCTTCCCGGCTCCAGCTCTTCTTTGTGCAACTTCAGTGAGGGAATTGATAAAAAATAACCTAGGGCAGTGATGGAGATTCCTCTTCCCACCCCCCGGTGAGGTCAAATACCCTTTTCACAGCTGACCAAACTGCTGGGCACCATAGAGGCTGGCATTGCTGCTGAATAAAACCTGCATAACTACACCCTTAGAGCAAGCCGGTAGTTTCACTCCAATCTGACAATAATGATTTATTATTGCAGTGAAGGTGCTTCACTCCTTCCTACACCTTTCCTTTGGGCTGTATGTTCCTGCCTCTGCATGATTCCCTGCATTATGCCAGCCCAGATGTTTGTGCAGATGGGGAGAGAATGAGGTCACAGAATCGATCTGGTTGGGAAAAAGTGGGAGCCAAAAGAACCGAGGAAGCTCCCAAGCAAAACAAAACAAAACAAAAACAAAAATGAAAAACAAATAAAACTCACAGCCAAAAATGGCTGCAAAACTGCCAAATGGGAAGCCACAGCCTCAGAGTGCATACAAGCTGTTACACATCCTTCATTCAGCCACATACTTGCTTAGAACAGTATGAGAACGGAACAAGCCTGCAGGTTCTGCCAAAATTTTAGGGCAGGAGACTTGCTTCTTTAGCCCTGTTCTGGAAGGGTGGGGAAGTGAGCAAAAACATTGTTCCCCTTTGTCTCACTACTGCAGCAGTTGGCTTGCCACTTTTTACTTTCTTTGGCATTGTTGTGCATGTTGCTGCACTGGCATAAATGGAAATAGTTTCACTGATTTCAGTGGGAGCTGGCCTGAGACGATCATCAAAATTCCAGGGGTAACTTTTGAAGAGCTGAGATTAAAAAAATCACTCACGAGCACATCTCATGTTCACATGCTTGCTTTCTTCAAGCTTGTTAAGCTCACTTTTCTGAGTTCTACTGCGTCAAAACAATTGAAATAAAAATACACTGTCTTTCTATCCAGAGTTGTAGTCAGGGTGGCTGAAAGGAAGATAAACTCTCTTCCTCTTTGACCACAAGACACCAATACAAAGTCATATAAAGCACTGTCCACAGGTTGGAAAGTTGAAACCCTGCACATACCTATCTTGTTTCTTGAAATTAGAGATAAACAGCCCACAGAATGTGATTAAGAAATAAAGATAGATTTCTAACTCTGTTAGGGAAATAGACTTTTCCAGAGGATACCATACTTTTTCCAGATTAATGGCAAGGGGAGTTCGGAATTATTCAGGGTCCATTTTTAAATTAGGTCCATCCACGGGTATGGTTACTGGCACACAAAGAACTATGGTTTCATACACAATGCCCTCATATGTGCATGGAGATTTTTTTTCTAGCTTATCATCTGAATAATTCACATGGTACTTAGATTTCATCATAGTTATTTACATATTAATATTATTAGGTATAATGTTATTGCATATGAGCCAGGGCTTCTTGACTAGATTTTTTTTTTATGTGATTGTGCCTCAAAACAAAGTATCACTTGCTACTATATTTTTAAAAACACAGAGGTCAATTGCTTAATGATCTTTTAGATGGTTTCTCAGTTAGATGAGATACTGGGGCTGAGGCAGTCTGAATCAATTTCTGACTCCACCACAAAAGGCCCTCTGTGATCTGGTACTCTCTGTTTTGCAGTTTCCGATCTACGGCAGCAACAGCACAGATTGTGCCTGCATTTTAACTACAGCATCATGTAGACTTGATATGAATAAAGCTTTTATGATCCCCTTTGACTACCTCCAACCTAATCCATACTAATGAGCTCCTGACTAATAGGTCCAGGAAAAACAAATCAGTAGTACATACACTAGGTTATTTTTCCCCATAGCAGAATCCTGAGGTTTGTTTCATTAATATAAAATTGAAATCATGGGCAGAAGGGAAATAAAAATGAGAAGCAGAAGAAAGAAACAGCATAAAATATTTTGGAAGATGCACCTAAAGAAATTCTCTGTCTGGAAATATCATGAGCAGAGAAAGGGAAAGAGGAGTTAAACAATGAAATCAGGGAAGAAGAGTTTGGACTTTCATTCAAGATTTAGAAACAATTTTTTTTCCAAAACCAGCCCAGTGCATGAGTCTAATCCTGTCCCCAGTACAGTCAATGAGCAGTTGCTGCAGATTTCTACTAAAATAGAACAATCTCCTGTTTTGTCAAGTGAACTAAAAATTGGGCATGTGTAGTCCAAATTCTTTAGAGATGGATCACATCTGTGCACAAATGCGTTAGTGCATAAATAAGAAAATGTTAGTAACTGGCAAGAAGGAATAGCCCATCAGCGAAGCAAAAAGATGGTCTAACGTGAGGCAAAACAGAAAAAGATAAAGAAATTACAGCCCCCCAAAAGCCTGCTAGATACTTTGTTTTCACATATAAAGTTAATCAATTACTAAAAATGATGATGTAGCAATCTTAAAATATTACGGTTCTCAAAAAATAGGAAAAGTAGACTTACATCTCTTGATTGCTGCTCTTATGGATGACAAGGGTCCTTGGCTTAATGAAGAAAAAAATTATTACAATGTGGTTAATGTCTCAGAGAAAAAACAACTAAGTAACATCACACAGAAATTCCCCATATATCATAAAGGGTTTGCCAAGTGCATTTTTCCCCTAGGTTGATATCTTCCAGAAAATTTGTTCAAAACTCCTGGAGTATATACAACCATATCCAACCCTTCTAATGAAAACCAGGTTACAGCTTAGCTGCAAGACCCTGCGAAGATAGAAAGCCAATTATTAAAACCATTTTTTTCTCTCAGTTCTGTGTTGAAGTTCGCATTCTGTCTCATTTGACAGCAAAACTTGGAGAAGAGCCCATGTGGGTGTGCATATTCTCAGATTATAAGCATTTAATGACTTAACATTCTTGTAAATAAAGAAAACTTACACAGCCGAGCAAAAACCTACAACCCCTTTCCTAAATATTTTTAACAATTACCTAACAATTTATCTTTCCTTTCAGTAGAGATTGCAGTTTTCAGTAATAACTTGGTGGGTGGGGTCAGACAGGAAGACAACATGACCAAAAATCTGTTGATACACAACGACAGAAAAATGTTTCCTTTTGCCAGCTCATCTGTTTTCTTGGTAAGACTAAGGTTTCCAATGCCTCTCTTCTGAATGTTTTATTTAACAGATACAACATTCCTTACTATTTTTGCAGGTAAAACCCAAAACTAACCAGGACACTTGGGATTATCATTTTCAGAAAGTGTTGCTAACTTGAAGAACGTGGTATTAACAACCTGACATTTGTGCAAAGCTAGAGAGGAGACTAAGAAAACACACAACTACTTCAGAAAAGGACTTTCTTTGCTCTATTTTCTTTTAAACACAGCAGATAAAGAATACTTTTTGGTAAGAAGCCTCTGGAAGTGCTGAATAGTCTTTTCACAGGCTGAAAATAAATAGACTGTATATGGCTGAAATTAATACAATATCCTAATTACAACAGAAAGTTATACTAATCCAGTCTTTTCTGGAAGCCTTCCACCACTGCCTTCATCAGCGGCTTAACAGCAGGAATGTTAGTACAGGGAGGGCATTAGCATTTTAGCACTGCTCTCGCTCTGCCTGCAGCAGGCATGCAGCACACCAACTCCGTCAGGGCTCAGTTTAGCTCCCCATGCACTTCCACTGCAATTGCTGATGGCTGCAGTTACTCCAGTGGGATGAAGAATAGGGGGATTTGGAGGAGAGAAGAAAGAGACAGTCAAAAAGGACGTGGATGAAAATGTCCTACAGTCATTCTGAAAACTAATTAAGACTAGAAATGAATGTTGCTCTGACTGAACTGTTTTCTGAAATAGTTTGGCTAGTCTAGGATAAACAATGCTTATTTGTCTGGTTTCAGAAACAGTTCAAATGTGGCTTGGCCGCGATCCACACAGCTAGCAAAGCTGTGTTAGAAAATATTTCTATCAGTCATATTTCGCTGTGCGTTCTCAGCAGAAAAGGATTCTAATTTTCTTTCAAAACGTCCCATCATAACACAGCCTTATCTTTAAGAAAAACTTTTAGTTGTATCTTCCTCCCAGATGTACCCCAGACTCCTTTTTATAATTCTTTGTAACTCAAATCTCTTTCTTTTGGATGTTCATTTTTGAAGCTTTATTCTTCTGCTTTCATTGCTGTGAATAACTACAGTCTTTAGGGTTTTATTTTAATCATATTTAGTATCAGACAGGAGGGAGACTCAAGTCTGGTAACATGAATCTGAAATCTTCTGGAGTAGCAAAGAACTTTCTATACTCAGAATTCAAAACTTACTGAAGCTTTATAGCAGGAAATTAGGAAATCTATAAAGCATGCATATTCAAGTATCAGTAAGAACCAAAAGGAACAAGTTCTTTCTTCCGCTAGCAAGTGCCCTTTGACCCGTTGCAATTTGCCTCCGAATCCGATGAGCACTTTCAAATACAAGCAGGTATTTTTGGCTAGAAATCATAGAAGTCTTCATGTAGGCAAAAGTTCAAGTTTTCCATACAACATGAGGACCAAAGGGGTACAGAAAAGGATTTTAAAATCAAAATACAAAAACCAAAGAAGCAAAACCTTTCACAAAACCAATCTAGTGAAGTTGAAGTATGGATATATCAAGAGCAAGGCAGTTCAAGTGTGCAACTATCCGTGTAATTTAGAACCCAGGATAACATGGTTCTGTTAGAAAATTTATGAGCTTACAGGCAAAACTAGTTGTTAGCAGATAGTTTTTCTTTTCCACTTTCCATTAACAGGTCACCCATCAACAACCTTCTGGCAAAGCACTACACTTCCCACCCCCAGGAGAGTTTGATTCACATTTAGCTTAGAATTATTTAAGCCCTTTAAAACCATGGGAATGGGAGTGGATGTTGAAATTTCCCCCCACCCCATGAAGCCCTGTAAAGGAACTGCAAATTCCCTAACTTTGTTATACAGTAAACCCCAGTAATTTAAATAAGATGCTGTTCTTGGGGCAGCTGGTGATTTTGCCCATACCTTATGCTAAGCTAAGCCCTCCCTGTTCCAGAGGCAACAATTTGCTGGTCTCTTGTCCTGTCTTGCTAAGAGAGAACTGGTAAGGTTCTAATATCCTCTGTGGTGAGGTTATTAATATCCTCCTCTGCTCCACAGTTAATGACACATTTTCTCTCAAGCCATCCAAATAATTAACATAACCAAATCGAATTTAATTCCCCTATTTGATGAGGTAGGAGCTGAAGCAATTACTCTACTGTATGGAGTCCCTGCCTCTTTCCCACCTCCTCCTCATGTCCATAAGGCACAGCAATGAACCAGAGCACACACAAAATCCCCACAAATGCACGTCAAAGAAAAACAAGGAGGGAAGAAGTTTAATCGGTGTGGGATCTCTGATCCTGGTCCCAGTGCGACTCCCCCAGCAGTTACATCAGAACGCCTGAGGGGACAGTGTGACAATAACTAGCCCCTGGGGGTGGGGGACAGCAGCTCCTGTATCACCCTGCAATGTACATAAGCAAAGTCCAAACTCATTTTGCTGGAAGAAAACAACGCAGACAGCAGGAAGTTTCAGAGCATTAAAGACTCTGATAAACATTAGCTCCAACACCACCCCAGCCATACCTAATATGTAATAAGCAAAGATGCAAACTATTCATCCATCCCCGACACGATTTAGCATGCAGGAGTGGACAACCAGAGCAAGTCTTCTGACATCTGCATATTTATCCTAGACCTCACTGTTAATTTAAAGCACAAACTTTGCTTCATGTCCAGCTTCACCTGCCAGCCCCTCAAAAGGGGGAACTAACCCACCTGTGTCAGGCCTTCTGCACACCCAAACAAACCCACTCACTAAGTTCAGAGGGGATCTGCAAGCTGCTGTACCTGCTATGCTGAAAGCAGTTGGGTGCTTTAAGTCAGCAGTAATATGAGAAGAGTCCCATGGCTCACCGTTTCTGAAAGATAAGAACCTGGAGTGGTGTGTTTGAAGTTGTTAAACACCTACTCACTCTTCCCAGCAGGCTTTATTCTGGGTTTCAAGGACAGGTTTCTAAATATTAACACTTGAGGAAAACTCTTAAAAAATGTATTTTAGGTCTGTGTATTGGGGAAATAAAATTGGCATGAACTAGACTGGGCAAAGAGCTGTAAACTGTTCAGCTGAGTAAGTGCACTTACTGGGTAGAAACCATGGGCTTTCCCTCATCAGGGGCTCTTCTCCAACACTCTCACTTGCAGCGAGCAGTGTCTCTCTTCAAACACAACTTCAGTGTAGCTACGGTATTTCTCAAAGGCCCGCTCCTGCGGGGTGACTCCTGACCCAACACAGCGACCCTGCGAGTATCCCTCACCTGAACGGTCCCCACACAGCAGCAGAGGGGAGGTGCTGTTCAAGTGGAATAAAGCTCGTATTATCCGGGCAACTCCGAGCAAGAAGGCAGGGATTTGTGCGTGCCCGGAGCAGGACAGCATTCAAGTCACGCATTACCGGAGCAAAGAAGCCAGGAGGTTCTGGGCTACCTTTTCACCCACAAGTCTTTTAGCTGTTTCAGGAGCAGCAGTGGCTCCAGCCGAGCCAAGGGCACCTCACGGACATGTTCCCACCAGCTGGCTGATGGTGAGACAGCTCTGCTGCTGAGCGCAAACAGGCAGAGGAGTGCTGGGCTTTACCTGCCTCTGGAGAACGCAGGCAGTACTGGTTTGTGACTGCTCCCTCCTGCCTGTAAGCATACCCATAGCCATTTAGGGGGTCTCCCCAGGCTATCTACCGTCTTCCGACCTATGGGCTGTGGTACCGCTTGGGATACAGAAGACATCCCAAGCTATGGTCCTGTCTCAGCATCTCTCCTTCATCCACTTCCACCAGTCTCCTATTGGCTGGCATGGGATTCTCAGCAGGAATCGAGCAATCCTCCACAATGCCTGCTCCCTTTATCAGAACCAGGACCTTTGGCTTCTTTATCTAAGCTGACATAACAACGAATATTCTACACGAAAACTGATTGCACTTCTTTCATACATCACTCTAGACATACACAAAAGCCTGGTGGGGGAAAAAAAAAGAAGAATGAAAAACAATGATCACTTGTTCTAAAAAATGAATATACTGAAGCATCTGCCGCAAAGACTCAAAATTAATCCTTCACATCATGTTATACAAAGCTTTTCTTAAAGTATCAGTCCTTAGGTTCACATACCTGTGTAAAAGCTTTTTAACATATTTTTAATTCTGATGGTTATTGACCCTGTCTTACACACATACACAGAATAAAAAAAGTTAAAATGTTGCTCTTTTCAGTGTCTTGTGACTTCTTGGAATGTGAGCCAAGAATTTTTAAATAGCTGATGTTGAAATTACTGTCAGGCAAAACACTAGTTTAATAAAAGTCATCATATATGCCTCTTGGTCACTTTAGAAATCATGCCATCTTTATAATAACCAGTGCACTGCAGTGTAACATTTTTTAAACTTATTAGAAGACATTATTCCAAAGACAAAAATGTTTAAAATTTACCTAAATTATTTCATTGCAGACTGAGTCACAGAAAGATGTTAGTAATTTTATAGTTAAATTAAGGGTGGTGCAAAAGATCAGATTTACCACCACCCTGACACCGGGCCAAAGACAGACCTGTTAGTTTGACCAAAAAGCTCTCAGAGTTAGGACAGAAGAGTCACAGCTATCCCATCTTCATGATGTGGATGCAGTAGACAGAACCGTATTAATCCTGTGGATTAAGTGAATATACACTGAAAATGTATCCACAGTGATCAAACTCTTCAATGCCTCCACTGCAGAGAACTCCCAGTCCTCCACATGACAGTGTAAATTAGATTACATGACACATGGACTCCGGGTGCAGTTTACCCATTAGCGTAAGAGAAGTGGAGACTGCGTAGCTGGTAGTCCCACCTTCCCCACAGCTAACCATTTCCACCAGCTCTCTTGTGTTGGTGCTGATGTGGTCACAAGCCTGCTGGATCAGCCACATGATTTTGCTAACAACAAACAGTCCCATCCCAAACATCCCGATTAGTTTTCGGCCAGACAGGCCAACTGCTCTAGCTGGCTGTGTAGCCACAGGAGCACCGGGGTGACACTGGAGAAGTGGTGGGAGCGGACAGCTGGGGAGAGGTCAGCGGCAGTCCTTGGGGTGAGCAGCTCAGCCTCTACCCACAAAAACAAACCTTAAAACCATGCCTCTGCAGCTAATCTGACAGCAAATCACCAAATGCTGGCTATGCCTCGGGTCAGAGGTTCTTCTCACCCTTCAGTATCAGCTGATCCACTCTTGGTTGGTTATTTTTCCTGTTAGTGCTGGTCCTCCAAATTGGCTCACTGAGAGATCAGACAAGCACCAGGAAAAAAACAGCTGGAGCAGCCTGGCACCACAGTGGCCCCTCTGTAAAATGAAGACACACTCTCACGTTCTCTGCTAAATCATGGGGTATTGTCATGGCCCTGCGGGTACAGGAGGCTAATAAAGATCCAGTCATCTAGGAAATCACATGCTCAATAGTACAGATCTGGTCACCTAGGAAATCAGACTCATCCTGGTACAACTTTACTTCTCTCTTGGGTCCAGCCTCAAAATCAAGTAATCCTGAACCAGTAATTAAGTCCAGTGACAATTCAATCCTCATCACTATGCTGAGGATGTCTACTTCTGCGTTACTTAATGAATGCTGCAACTGCGACTTCCCACTGTCCGGACAAGTGAGGATGTACTTAAGAAGCAGCTAAAATCCAGCTGCTCAGCTAATTAAAACAGTTCACATGGATCAGCATAGGGAAATCCTTTCAGGAATTGCTCTCTAGCTGTTTCTTCAAACATTTCTTACATATTCATGTGCTTGTCACTGTCATACTTGGGGATCATATTTTAGCAACCGAACCTTCAATTTTAAGGCAGAACACAGGCAGGAAGTCAAAGCAGATAATGGCAGCAGATGATAAAATTTCACACTCCAATTCTCACAGCAACATGAGGTTGCAACAGCTTCCACACTTACTAATGTCCAGCTTAGACCTTGAAGCTGAAACACACCCCAAATTTGTTGCTCAGCTCATGTGCACCCTCAATTAACGCTTTCCTGATCCACAGCTACAGACATGCTAATTAGATGTCCCCTAGCATTTTATTTCAGACAACAACATGAGCTGAACTGCACCTTGCCCCTGAAAATGACTGTTTAACCCTGAAGATGACAATTTAACCTTGGTAGTAAATATTTCTAGAAGTTGAAAGCATTTGTAATTTTAATAACAGCATAATAGCAATGTAGCACTGTAAATGTAAATGCAAGTATCACTGAATTGTCATAGTGATAGTGACAGAATATTTGGGCCCAGCCAGCAGTACAATCAGACATAAAAGGGTTAAAAAGCTGAAGGGAAGAACCAGCTCTTTCAGATAAAACAACTTAGCTGTAAACTGCAGCTTCTTTTGATGGAAATTCTTTACCATTAAAGTCTATGTAGTTTCTTCACCTGCAAATGGAGAAAGATGACAGTGCCCTACTTCTACAGTTAAACGATACAAAACAAAGCTTGTTTCTGAAGAATGGTTCTTTGGAACAATCATTTGCAGCAGCATTTCAGTCACTAAATTAAAGCCCTCTCTAGCCACTGACAGGACATTCTGCTCATTTCATACATACATCTCTGTACATCAAATACAATCTGGTGGCTGAATGAGCTCCAAAACCTTTGTAATTGACATCACAGATGAATAAAACCCGGTTTAATCATGAAGGATGAGCAGGACAAAGGCATAAAGAAAATCTGTAGATCTGGATCCACAGGATTCAAGATATCTTTACAGGGCTTTACCTGTTAAAAAGTATGGATATTAGATTTTCTTCAAATAGTCTGTGTACTTCATAGAACATACAAGTAGAGCATTAAGGTTATCTTTAAGTTTTGTAAAGGGGGAAAATGGTAAGTGAATGTCCTCATATCACTAGAAGCATTAATAATGATAACTAACAAAAAAGATAACACTTTGCTTTACAACAGTGAGTATCTTAAATCCCTACTAAACCAGCTACCTGCAGATCAGCAAAGAGAAAAGGATAGGGGATGGGGGGAGAAATCACCCAAAGTAATGAAAACATGGGTGTATTTTGGCTGGCCTTCTGAAAATAGAGAGGCTGAGAAGCTTAGGAATAGAAACACAACAGAGCATGGCTCGAGAGAGGAACAAGCAGGAACTAAAAGGTGTTGACTGCAAAGGCCAAGAACTCAGAAGGACTCAGAGAACGCATGAGGTGGAGGTGAGGAATCCGGAGGAGAATACTCTGGTGCTTGCAAGGTTACAGACTTCAAAGACTTCAGAACAATAATCAAACCACGGGAACAAGGTATAGGTGTTATCTTACTTTGCCTAGATCTGTTTGTTTCCTGTGTAAAAATAATCTGTAAAATACATGCCCATTTGCTTCAACTACTGTGCATCCTTTTAGGAGGAAACTAGTGTACGTATGAGGAAGGAGTTCCTGGGGAATCTTGAGGCATCTTAAGGCCTCTGGCAGATGGATAATTGAGTCACACTTCCAAGGGACAGGACCAAATAGCTTCTACACTGAGCAGTTAAGATAGTGTCTGGATCCTGCCTAACCAGAGATTAACAGCACACAATTCCATGTACAATATTTCTGTAATACAAAAACCAGCCACTTGAGAAGCATCCAAAATATAAAGTTCAACCTAAACCACAGCAGTGGGATTACAAGAAGTGTCCAATGCTGGTGTGACCTCAGTGCCAAAAAAATCAGCTGAACACTTTTGAGAATTTCAAACTAAGACTATGGCCAATGCTGAGCTCTTTGACAAGACCCATCCTGTAGGGTTTCCATGCTCCTTTAGCCTAACTGAAATTCCTCATAGGCCATCCAAGTAAAATAAGCAGTGTGAATTGTGCTGGAGTTTAAGCTTTAGCTGAGTGAGAAAACAAAAGGAATTTCTTCATTGTTTTAATTACAGATGTACATTGAGAGCAAAGACATTTGTTGTGAAGGGGCAGTATATAAGACAGATGTATTAATACATATACATCAAATATAGTGAAATCTTAATTCAGCACTTAAAAACAAGAAATGAAAACCCCAAACCCCTTCTACACTGTAAATGTGAACCAGCAGCCAAAAAGTGTGTGTAAGAATATTACAAGGTTACCTGTATAAAGAGACATACTGGCTTCAAACTGGCCACTTACATTTATAAATAAAATAAATCATTAACAAGCACCAGAAACACTCATTTTCAATGCTCCCATGTTAAAGCCTCACAAAAGTAAATCTATCTTCATGCGTGATCACGTCTTGTTCCAATGGACTGCTGACTCACCGAGTTACACCCTACAGTACGTGGGGTCCATGAACTTTTAACAGTGGCCCTTACAGAACGCACCATGCACAGAAATTGTAAAATCAAATCTCATTACCACACCCTTCACCAGACCTGTCTTTCGAGAAAGTGACCTGTATGCAGCTCAGTCAGAGAAATGGCGTGTTTGCCTATACACTTCCTCCAAAAACACTGAAATGCTTTCTTTTCTTCTATATCACAGGTATTGACAGAGTTTTTGGTTACAAAATACAGAAAATGGTTTGTCAGAAACTTGCACTACATAACAACAAAACATACATTCATACATCTGTAGGTCTACAATGTTTGTCTCCAAGTTTAAATATGACCTTAAACTGCAGTCCTTTTTATTCATTCACAAAGATCCAGCAACTCTGAGATTAAGCTGAACCATTCTGAAAAGATACGCATCAAAGATTATTTTTCAACAGACAGGTTTTTACATACTCAAATTCTTTTCTAAGGGTGAAATAGAAGCATCAACCACAGAAGCCAGATTTTTAAAATCACACCTATGCCTACAAAACCTGCATCTATCCCAAACACACTGCAAAACCCTGATAGGCAGGTACGGCACTGAATTTGCTGTAAGAGCACTCAGAATACCTACCTCAACAACTGAGAGAAGGTCTTTAACCAATGGGGACACTTCTCCAGTGAAACAGATCTCATCTTTGCGCAAGTGACGTTACACACATACTACAAGACAAGAGGAACTTCCTCCACCCTCAATCATATAGCCTGGCTGTCTTACAACATCATGGACCTCAAATTATATGTCAAATCAGTAAATATTGCAGCCTCTAATGGATGGTTATAGCTTGGAAGAAAAAATCACTATCATCACCTTTCACCACTCAACTAAATTTAGCTTCAGAAACAAACACCTTGTAGAACAGATTGAAGCGGACCTTTCCAGAGCAACAGTCATAAGAAATAACTTGCCAAAACACTTCACAGCTGCGGAAATCAATGTCCCTCCCTAGCCTGTAAGAATCCCCCAAACACATAGGTCTTCCACGTGCTCCTCCATGCACTTCACACAGTGCACCGTATGCCATCAGGGAAATTAGGCAGAGGAAACTAAAGAGCCACAAAGCATCAGGTTCAGCTTACTCAGGCGACTGAAAGAATAGAAAAACCAGGGACCAGTGGGGTTACTCTTCTCTCGTAACAACCACTTCACCTCTGACCTCTGACCCTTGATCCCAAATCCTTACAAAGACAGGCTTAGAAAATAACCTTTTTTTTTTAAATCTCAGCTTAAAGGCTCTGTATTCAGGTAATAGGTAATTTCTCTAACCTCCACTCTCAGTAATGCCCTTAACTCCAAAGGCAGTAAATTGTTCCTGTCCTTTTTTCTCATGTGAGCCAACAACCTTACCTCCCTCTTCCCTTGCTAACATACCTCTGAGCCTCCAAAAGTAATAGTGACCTTTTCCTTAAGACTTCCTAATTGATTAACATGATCTATTTAAACCCAGAACAATGGCATTTTAACTTTCTCAAGAAGCAGCAAAGCTATAGGGGATGACAGCTCAGTGTCTTACGCTACAGAATGTAGAAAGCATTATATAAAACTAGCAGACACCAAGTTTGAAGGAGTCAGACTTTTCAGCATGCAACATGAAGTTAAGCTATGGCATTGGTTATGACAAAACACTGTGAGTGCTAGAAGTGTAAATAAATAATAAAAAAAAAACCTAAAGAAAACCCATTGAGAGTTATTAAATACAAAGCATCACCTCTCTCGGGGGCCCCAAGACACCCAAATCTGCATGCTGACAGAATGCATGGATACTTTCCAATGCACACTTGTGCTTCTGCTTCACACATAAGCAAAGACAGAATAAGAACAATGGAATAGGTGGACTTTTGGCGGGTTCCACAAAGGCCATTTTTACACTCTTAGTTGTCTTTCAGGATGGAAGGAGGCCACCCGTCTGAAAACTTCGCCTTTTTTCCCAGTTGCTTCAGTTGTTCTAATAAGATAAATCTTAAGATAAAAGAACAAATCTTGGGTTGTTTAGTTTTTAAAGACATTTGAAAATTCTGATTTTTTTAACATGAAAATAATCTTGGGAATTTCTATTTTACGCCCTCCAAGAATGTTAGTGATTTTGTTTTATATGGCCATTAAGTACATCTGTATTACACTAAGCAAAATACCTGTTTAGCACCTGCAGCAAGGCAGTTACCACATTAAGAAGTGCATTTTGTCAATTCAAATAGTAACAGACATCATTAAAAAAACCTACAAAAGACAGTATGGGAATAGTAATTAAAGGAAATACAGAGAACTGTATCATCATTTCAGCTCTGTCCTAGATGGAAAAAAATAAATGCTGTTATTAACAGAAAGCATTGGTGGTCTGTTCACATTGTAAAATGCTGATTTTACAGAATACACTTCCTTGTCACCAGCCTCAGAACGAAGAAGATAGATTGGGCAATAATGCAAATAATCTTCTGTCCTATACACCAGTAAGATGTGGTGAGAACACCTCTCCTGCAGCTGTCATTACTGTACTCGTCCCATGATACTGTCCTCTTCCTTCCTAGCTGTCCAACGTTCACCCGTCAGGAGCACTACATGCTTTTAGCTATTCAGGGACCTAGTATTTTAGAAGGGGCAGTGGAAACAAAGTAGTAACACAATGGTCTTAAAAGCAGTTGCCCAAAAGAAACTGTGTTCTTGGGAGAGGAAGGAAGCTTCCTGAACTGGTCCAATCATGAAATGATACCATGATTGTTTGAACTGATAATGTATTAATACTAGATGCTGATGTGTGAGGAGATGGGGGAGCTTAAGTCCAGATGACATGGAATAGAAGAATTATAATAGTAAAACCAAAGCTATTTCTTTCCACTAAGCATTCATTCCAAGCAAAACTATTGCTTAATGAAACATGAGATCACTGATGTACTTCTTTTGCTCAAGCTAGATATTATGCTGTAGATCAGAAGACAGATTTAACAAAGTAATCACTGTTTGTGGGTGGAACACTATGATTAGATTTGGACCTTCTCTTTAATTAGAAGTCAACCTTTGCCTCAAGCCTCAGGAGATGGGAATGTCCACTATACCCAGAACAGATGACAATCCTCTTCTAATAACTCTCCCAAGATTAAGATGTAGCTATGCATACTTATAAAGACCATACTTAGATGAATCTTTCCACATTTAGGGTTGTGTGGTCTAATTTCAGTCCTCTGCAGCAAGGGACCTGCCCGTGACCTGCCTTGGTTGTAGCCTCCAAGGGAACAGGCAACATGACTTTTGTACCATTGAAGCTTAGTTCTCTTCCTGAAGCTGAAGTAGCTGGAAACAGATGCAAAAACAGCTCATGCTTGTCTACACTAAGGACTAGTACTAGCTCAGTTGAGCCTGTGGTTTGTCACAGATGTCCAAAACTAGGACAAATCCCATATGTAAACATGGCCTAAATTCAAATGGTGACACCTGCACTGAGCAAAATAACGCTTTTGAAAAGAGAAATTCTGTAGCAAAATCAGAAATGCAATGTCTCACAAATGACAGGATCAGAGCCTGAAGTACAGCTGTGCAAACGGCACAGCAAGCATTAGAAAGACATACAGTAAGAAGGAAGAAACTATCAATGTGACAGGCCTCACTAGGAATATTTTTCCCCCATGATGGAGTGAGGATGCAACTGTAACATGCTTTGAAAGAGTACTTGATCAATCATTTCAATGTTCAACCTGCCAAATCAGATGCTATTTAAGGTAACCGATTACCTGTATCGGAATGATCTGCAGATACCAAGGAATAACTTAAAATGAAATTACAAAGTAGCTGAGCAGTACAGAAAAAGAGAATGAAAAAAACAAAGAAGTAACAATCTCTTCTCTATTGTGCACATCAGAGTAAAAGGCCATGGAAACCAACACGATTTACCTGCAAACTGAGCTCTCCCACTCAAATTCCAGAGGTGAAGGAAAATGTAGATACTGACCTGAGCCTAGACAGAAACCTACACAAATCCTTATGGAAATAAACCAAAGCTTGAGTATCAGCTCCAGCACTCTTAAAATATCAACATGAAATTCATTCAGAGAGAACTGAACTACTACTACTCCTGAGCTGGAAGTTTACAACCTGCTGAGTCTGCCTCCTCACCCTGACCCATAACCCGTAGGCTTCCCTTAGCAGCTCCCCCTCCTTCTCTGTTTTCTTTGAGACTATTACAAATACCTTCGGAAAGAATACTCTTCCAGCCCTCTTTTCCATTCACCAGATTAATTTCTCGTGCTATTTGTTACTGAAATGTCTTGGAGAGAAGAAAGAATAATCATAAAGAAGCAGAATTATAACCATGACTGATTAATTGGGCCCATCACATGTTTCTTATAGACAGACAATTCCAGTTCTCCCGACATCTTCCATTCATCTCAGAGCAGGGTTAAAATACAAAGCCATATGGTTGTTTTAAAGAGAATTATTGCCATTTTATAGAGAAGAAGTGAAATCTTCTCAAAATGACCTTTTAAAGGGAAGCTCCATGATTAAAAAAACTGTGATGCATAATCGTGTGCTTCCTGAAACCACCTTTTGTAGAACTGGTGTCTATCACGGTTATTTATGCCGCAGACAATTCTGCTAATGCACAAGGAGAGTGGCCTTGTGTCTGGGTGGTCCTCAGTACCTTCTACAGGAATCTCCTTTGAAAGCTGATGGGACAGTGAAACTTGCTCATGTACACAAGATGCCCAAAGAAGCACTGAAATTCTTTCAGTGAAGAAAGAGGGTGAACCTTGTTCTCTTTATTCCTTCAACAACCATCTCATTCTCAGCATTATTTTCCATTATGAATTAGCATACGCACTGGAGAGCAGCCCAGACAACAGAAGGAGTTGTTCAGGGCACCAAAGCAAACAGGCCTTCAAAATTCCCTTTGCAGAAACCAGGAACAGAGCGCTCTTTTATTAAAACAAATCCCTTTCTCTGTTTAGGAATAAGGAATCTGGAAGGCTGGCTAGGATGCACCCTTCACAATAACTCTTTACTGCTAACTGTGAGATGAATAGCCAAAAATCCCCAACACAACAGTGATGAATTGGTGGCACTAAAACAAACACCCGCAGCAACAGGCTGTAGATATCCACATGATCCCTAATTGCCAATAACTAAGCTGAACCCATCTGCCATTTATTCCTCTGCTCTACCTGTGATTTTTTTTTCTCATTTACAGATAAGTATAATATAAACTGAGCAGGGAAAATCAACATTGCAAAGAATAAATTAATGATTTGTTGTGGCGAAGAGGCTGTCAAAGAAATATGTTGCGCAAAATTGCTCCAGCTTATTCTACTCCCAGGAGGAACATCTCTGACGTGCACAGCACGTGCTGCTGACCAGAAGCACATGATAAACAAAAGAAAGACACGTAAGCAGATTCCAATCTCAAGTTTCACCAGTTTCAATCCATGCTTAACCAGTAGGATTGCATCACGCTCCGAGTGACTAGGCCCAAAATTTAGCTCTCAGAACAAAAAAAAAAAATGGAGCCACGCGATCCTACTTTTTAGATACCAACAACAAAAGTCATGACATCGGGCCCCTGCTTTGAGCTCTGCCATGGATTTATTGTGTGACTTGCAAGAAATCACTGTGCCCCCTCTGCTGAACCTGCTTCATCTGTAAGGTGGAGAGACAGCTGCTTTTTTCCCTGGAGATCAGCCTTCTGATCCAACTAACTGCATGAGCCCTGGTAACAGCCCAAAGGAGGGGATGAGATCCTTCCTTCTGGAGTGGCACAGGCTTAGCTCAGCTCAGGGCAATTGTGAAACTACATCCCAAGGGTTTGGGAAGGAGACTAGATACTTTTTATTACACCAACTTCTGACCTACTGGGAGCGCACAAAAGTGACATTCCTCTTTTCACAACATAAAAGTATGCTTAGACTAAGAGTAACCTGCTACTTCCTAGCCTTAAAATCATAAAAGCTACATATAAAGAGTAAGAATGTAACAGTAAAACAAGTGTCACCCCCCAACATTCCTTTTTCTACACACAACCCTTCCCTTTCAGGTGGAGTGCCAGCAAGGTTCAAAGTCTCAAACTTCAGATCTGTATTATAGCCTGTAACACTGGCTGGATGAGCAAAAGCCTGAAATTTTCCCATGTAGAACAGCTGCATTGACAAGGTAATGCAGACATCGCCAGTGGACAATACAAGGCTTCTGAATGACAGCAATGAAAAACTGTATTTCAGGATGCTTGTGGGAATGAATCTGGTCGTTTTGGATATTAAGTAGTCCAGTGTTTGCACTAAAGAACTAAATTTAGATTGGTTCTTTTGATGCTGTCTCCCACAGCATTATCATTTGGAAATTGAGTTAGTACAAGATGGACAAGCAGCCTATAAGTGGGCTGAGAACAAGTGGGCTCAATCTCTCTCTTCTGGGAGGTTTTCAAGACTTGGCTAGAAAAAGACATCATTGGCCTGATCTAGTGTTAGCATCTCCCCACTATGAGCGAGATGTTTGTTTGACTACAGGACCTGCAGAGGTCCCTTCCCATCAACACTTCCACCGTTCTATGATTTCTCAGTACAGAAGCAGCAGCAGCAGCAGAAGTCTCTCCACATTGCCCATTTGACCAAGGCACAACAGAGAGGTAGAGGTCTTCGGTAGGGTTACAAGAGCACCTGTCACTCTTTTCAATGCCCGATTCCAATATGGTACCCTGGCTTTTAAATCTATCCAAAATACACAAAGTCTGTTAAGTGGCCTACAAAATTAGCAGTGAAATTACTCTTGAGGACAAAACAACTCAAGTTGTTACATGCACAAATGTCAGCAGCAATTTGTGAGAGGCTTCAAACTAGAACTCTGGGCTTCAGGGGTTAGGAGCTAGAAAGATTTCTGCAGCAGAAGGAAAGACTCTCATATCGCCCTTCAGATATACAAAGCTGGAATTATTAAATGACTAACCACAGAGTGACCGTAACGGTTACAACATAGCAAATCCTGCTACTGTCTGTTTTCTCAAGACCTCAAAAGCGTATTGATTTGTAAAAGCACATCATTTTAACTATAAAGTGAGGACAGTTCCACTACATTCTTAGGCCTGTGCCTTAAGACTCCCTTCATGCTCTGTTAAAGGCTTAAGATCTTAATTAAAAGGTATCTTTCAGGCTTCACAGATAACCTGGGAAAACACATTCATAAGATATAGTCAGACCATTACTGCAGTATTTATTAAACACAATTGCACAAGATCAACATTATATAGCAGAGGAAACAGAAATGTAGAGAAGCTTTCATTAATGGAACTCTGCTACATAAAAAACCCCTAAAACCAAAGTAAGATACAAAACACCATTCATAAAAATGATAGCTTGATTTACCAGATCCTCACTAAAGGGATCTGTAGCCCCTTTGATCAGCCACTTCAAGTGGTTCTTTATAAAGGAACAAAAGAAGGGTTGTCTCTATTTGTATTGTTGAGTTGATGCATTTTAAATAAAACAGCCCAATTTAGTTCAATCAAATGAAGACAACCAGCTGTAAAAGAATTTTAGCACATTACAATCAGCAGGCAGACTATATGCCAGTAAAACCTAGAAATGAACTAATTATTTTCTTCCCCCGCCCCATTTTGAGGGCAACCTTTCACAGTAGACTCCTAGTTTGTAAAAATCAAAATCTCTTACTTGACTTCAAGTGACTGATATGCTACTAAATCTCTCAATAAATTGTTGCAGTTTAGCTACCTTCATCCTCTCATCTCCAAGGTGAAGGCAACTACAATGAATTATACCACATTACAAGACTGTGTTTCAGGATTTTTTTGAACCATAATCCTTACCCCAAAGGAAAAACAAAAGTATAATGAAATTAATCCAGTTCCTTCTACAAGCTTTATTCATGTTCAGGAATTAACTGCAAATATATGGATGCCTGAAATCTTCTGTTCTATTACTATCATATAATTTTCAGTTTGAAAACATTTAGAGGCATAAGACTAAATGTCTACTTCTTTTGACTTAATTGACCTGTGTTACAGCAGGGCATGACCTGAAGCTATCAGAGCCAACAGTGTGTGACCTGACAGTAAAATTAAGAAATAATGATAATTGCAGATCACTATTGCCAGTACAGACATATTTTTAATACTGTGTGAAATACAACAATTGAAGGATGGCTAATATTAGGTAGTGAAATTAAATGTTTTGATAAAAATTTAACATAGCAATAGGTATAATTTGGATTCAGGGAACATCTGTTTTAATCTTAATAATGTGCTAACATTTAACAAGAAAAATCAGTGCTGAGCGGTACATGAAAAAGACATCCACAGGCCCTGTTCTGCTACCCACTTTACCTAAACTCTCCTGGGTGGCAGATGGTTGCCAATTGCCAAAAGAGGCAAAAGATAATGTATCAATGCGCATTTTGTAAGCGTTATCTAGTATCTGCTCCCCTCCTTTTAAAACATTACCTGTGGTCTTTGGTTCACCCACTCCCCAAACTTCTTCCCAGTGTCATGCTCTATCTAGTATCACCACTGAGAATACTCCACCTTCCTGTAGAATTTCTCCCATACTAAACATTTGATAAGCTAGTAACAAAACCAGAGTATTTCTCAGAATTTCTGATACTGCTATAAATATGTTTCACCCTGCATTATCTAAACAGCATCATCCTATAATAAAATGAACTCTATTAAAGACCATTTATATACTGTTCTATCTAGAAGGTTTTTATATGCTTCTCACTGCAAATTAATTATATCTGAGCTATGTTTTAAAACTGTTCCTGTTTCATCGTATGTGAGCTATTCATCCCTAATACTGTAAAGACTCAAGCACAAGCTGATCTAGAAATACACAGACATAGAATCATAGAATCATTTAAGTTGGAAAAAACCTTCAAGATCATCGAGTCCAACCATCAACCATGCCCGCTAGACCATGGCACAGTACCTCATCTATGCGCTTTTTGAATACCTCCAGGGATGGTGACTCAACTACTTCCCTGGGCAGCCTATTCCAATGCCTGACAACCCTCTAAGTAAGGAAATTTTTCCTAATATCTAAGCTAAATCTCCCTTGCCTCAACTTGAGGACATTTCCTCTCATCCTATCTCCAGCTGCCCGACAGAAGAGACCAGCACCCACCTCACTACAACCCCTCTTCAGTTGTAGACAGCAATAAGGTCTCCCCTCAGCCTCCTTTTCTCCAGACTAAACAGCCCCAGCTCCCTCAGCCGCTCCTCATAAGACTTGTG